>MU839202.1:0-138453 GCA_030685235.1 Copromyces sp. CBS 386.78
TTGTCCCATAATAAAAGTTTGTCCCATAATTTTTTTTCCCCCTACTTAATGAGTAGGGGGTTGAGAAAAGTCCCACCACCACAACCCCCAAGTAGGTCTTTGGAGAATCACTAACGAATTGCCTTGCGCTCCATCCGAGTCCCATTGGATTATAGGAGCCGTCGCAGTCAAAGTGTCGTATATTGACAGAGGGTATACCAATACCGGAAATAGGGCGAGATTTCATTGATAGGCAAGATGGCCGAGCGGTCTAAGGCGCCACGTTAAGGTTAACCCTTAATCTCCTCTCCGAGTTCCGTGGTCCGAAAGGGCGTGGGTTCGAATCCCACTCTTGTCATAACTTTTTGCATCTTTTCTATCGGGATCTGGGGAGGATGTCAGTCTTTTTTTCTCTTTTTGTTTGGGGCCGGGAGTCTACACTGACCGAGCGGGGGTGACCCGGACAACCATTCTTTTACAGGGGACGTGGTCCCCGGTCTACCGGCATTGGACTGGGGTACGATGGGCATCAAATTGGAGAATGGGGGAACGTCGAGTTTGTCAAGAGAAATTGTGCAGGATGATGATCGGGCATGATGGCATTTTGGAGTTTCGCAACAGACGAGAAGTGGTTCCGGTGGTAGGGCATTGCGGCCAGTCAAGAGCTTTTGGTGCGGTTGTTCATTGGGTATCGAGTGGTTGTACATGGCATTAAAACAATTCATCCTTCCTCTTTTAATCCTCTGTGTCTTTTTTTCTTCAAGGCACGCTCGTCTTGATCTGGATGCCGTGCCACTGCTTGACCAGCTCGCCTAGGGCGGCGTTGACCAGACGTTGCTGCTTGAGCATATTGAGGCCGCGGAACTTCTCAGAGCAAATGTCGACGCCATACATGGAGCCGCAGCCTCCCGAGATGTCTCGCACGACGAGGTTGGTGGGCGCAAACTCGCGGATCAAGATGTCCCAGACCTGGGCCTCTCCCTCGTCCAGGTCTGCCGGCTTTTCAAGTCCAGCACTGGCAGGTTGTTCCGACGCCGCGGTAGAGTATGTCCTAGAGGGAAGGCGAGCCGGGGTCTGAAGGGCGCGCTGTTGAAGAAGAGCAGAGGTAGAGTAGGCGGCAGGAGCAGCGAAGCGTGTGGAAGCCAGCGAGAGAGCCCTGCTTGGTGTCTGGACAGATGCGAGTCTTGGGGAAGCCTCGGAGCGGAGGCCAGCTCTGCTAGCACGAAGGCAGGCCCTGCAAATCATGGTGAAGCTGGGGTCGGGTCGATGGTAGACGAATAGACAGGGAGCAGTAGTTGGCAGCTTGAGGTCTACGATGGAAACGGTCAGTTAAAGTGTTCGCAGGCGGCCCGGCGCGGTCAATTAGCAGACGTACTTTATGTAGAGTTATGAGTGTTATGTTTGTCAGCTGGAGGTTGAATGGTTCGTCCGGATGGAGATGCGATGCTGGGATGGGATGACGGAGTGTCAACTGAAGTCACTGCAGTGTTCGTCTCGATCGTGAAGTTCATCCAACGACGGCACACGTGCGGAGAGCTTCTTGCTCCCGCTCGGTCATCAATCTTCTAGACGCTTTGATTGGCTGAGACTTCTCCAGAAGCCGAGAGATACCCCACTAATTCTGCCGGGTCGGCAAGGTCCAATTGCCGCCGGCAACTCCTATCTGCGTCGCTTACACCGTCCATCAACTTGAGTCGACGTTACCGCCATCAACCACTCATCCTGCCAAGGACGAAACCACACAGCTGAACGTTGATCATCGTCTTGTTTCTTTCCCACTCTCTAGCAATGGTTCTGTACCGGTTTACAGTCAATCATCGTGTTTACCTCACCGCCTTAGTCAGCTCGACTGGGTGAGCTGCCCAGACAGCCAGATGATATGGGCATTTCCACCCATGTCTCATTTCTCTATATGCCACTTATTCCGTATGGTCCTTCGTCGTCGAAGCATTCGCACCGTATTATCGGCTCCCCGGTTTCTTCACGCATATGCCTTTCCACGTTTTAAGCCAGAGCACTTTGTTTCACCTTGTTGGACCACGACTCAACGGCCATCTTGAACGTCACTGCATACGCTTCTCTCGGCTCTCAAGTTTGTGGCGGCTGCAGTCATGCCGTTCGGGCATTCTGTGTAGCACTTTGATATCGAACCAAAGCCCATTTGCTCAGCACCCACGGCCTCTTTATTTTACGAGACAACCTCTCAACATGTCTGGCGATGCCACAAGCCATAGCGTGAAGCATCCGAACGTCTCGCTTCTTGATGGTATCGTCTAATTTCCAAGCTACTGGCGAGCTGCCTTCTCCAGAACCACGATCCCACGAAATCAAGGAGTCCAGGATTACGCATTCGCCTTCGCTGTCCGGTTTTAGCAGGTCCTCTGGTCTTTTATTGAAGCCCTTGACCTGCTCTTCCGGTCGTGATCCTGGGTAGTTTGGTGGGTGGGTGTCATTGGCATCGGTCTCGTCCGCTGGAGGCCTTTCCAAGCAATCCATCCACTGCAGAAACAGGGTTTCATTGTTGCTCTAGTGAGCCTAGTCAGTGGGATTCTGGCAGCGGGGCAACGCAGGAACACCCAAATTTCAATAGCAGCAGTTGAAGGCATCTCAACTGCCTATTCGAGCCTACCATTGTATCCTTCACCCCTTCCAAGTACCACCCAAGAACGTGGTGACTGTGCTTCTGGCCGAGGCTCTGCTTTGATTTTACAAATTCCCCGATTCGCCTCCGATTCCTACTCTGCATACACACATCTCGTCTAGAAGAGCAGGAAAAAGAAATTCGTCATGTATCGTCTGCTGGCGTCGGAGCCTTCAAGCAGGTACTCAAGACGTTGAAAAAGAGAAAGGTAAGAAAGTTTCGCTTTTGCCAAGTCCGTGTCGACCGTCCGATCGAGAACATCGACGTTATGATCAGAAAGTGGAATTCGATCCAC
This sequence comes from Copromyces sp. CBS 386.78, assembly GCA_030685235.1. Classification (NCBI taxonomy): domain Eukaryota; kingdom Fungi; phylum Ascomycota; class Sordariomycetes; order Sordariales; family Sordariaceae; genus Copromyces; species Copromyces sp. CBS 386.78. The sequence goes on from MU839202.1 coordinate 2,916, forward strand.
GCCGTCTTCCACAAACGTACGTTGTGGACACTCGACGAAACCAACCGAGCTTACCCGGCCGCCAACCTCGAGGCTCGCTGCACCAAAATCTTCTGTATTGCCACGGGAGGCTATTGGGAGGGATTTCAAGTCTACGTCGGAAAGTGGGATGAACTTGGAGAGGAGGTCAAGGACATTTTGCGCGTGCGTTATCCTGAAGTAGTCAGCGACTTCTAAGTTTTTATATATATAGCCATGGTCCGTCGAGGCGACGGAACTTTTTCATCGGGGGGGCATTTGTGAGAGGACAGGAGTCGATGTCAGGCACCGACTCTATATACTCCCACCATGGGTCGCAAGGTTGGTTGAGACTTTCCGAGTCCAAGTCCACTAAGGACTTTGGGAAGCCCGACTTCGTCGGGCAAGTCCAAAACAACACAACCATGTATATAGCAGACCCGGAGAGTCTGCCAAGTTTCTTGGAGACTTCTCTTCTAGATCAATTAATCAATGGTTAATTATCATTACAACATTCCAAGTCTGTAATATCTTTCTCGCACGTTACGCCGGCACAATTCTAAGGCACGCGTTAACGCCGGATAAAAGAAGGACAGCCTTAATCCAAGTCAGCCTAGAGTTCAGGAGGAAGCTCCAACAGGGATACCTTGAAGACCCGAAGTAGAAGAAAGTATTAGATATCGTGAAGGTGAACTCCGGCGTCGCCCAACCTACCGACCTTCCCTTCGAGATCCGCAACTCCTTGCTCTAGAGAGTTGTTCCCGGCATAACACCCAGACTTTGCATTCCACAGAATTGTATTATCGGGCCTGTCAAGCGTGTAGGAGTCGCGGATGGAGGAGATGTGTGGGGAGCGGTAGGAGTTAATAAGGATGGCGATTCGGAGGGATGCTGGCGACGTGGGAAGTTACCACCGTGGACGTGTACGTTGCTCCTTCCTCAGCTTTGAATCTTATCACAGGCCCTAATTCATCGCCCGTTACTCCTTCCTCAACTTTGAATCTTACCAGAGGCCCTAATTCATCGCCCGTTGCTCCTTCCTCAGCTTTGAATCTTATCACAGACCCTAATTCATTGCCCGTTGCTCCTTCCTCAGCTTTGGAAAATTGTCCACGCACAGGAAAAAATGAAATCTGGCAATTCCAATATTAGTGTATGGAAATCCTGTTCCCATCAACCCTTCATCAACGGGGTTACCATCAACATGGCCGACAACGAAGAGTACGACATGGCCGATAACGAGGACTACGACATGGCCGACTACGAGGACTACGACATGGCCGACACCGAGCATTCTGATTGCTCAGACATCGACGATATATCAGACATAGAGGATATCAACGATGTTTACGTGTCAGACTCCGACGAGTCAGATGTATCCGACTTCGATGACTCGGATCTGGCAGAGATGGACGATGAGGACTCGGACAGCGAAGATGTCGATATGTCCAAGCTGGAACATCTGAGAAACGCCAGCCGTATCAATCCATCCCACCTACAAAAGTTGGTGGACGAGTACACCTGGCGTCTCATCACAAGCCACGCACCGAATTGGTTTGCTTGTCCAATTTTCAAGACTATGCTTGCCGAAAACCGGCAACAATTTGACAAGCACTGTACACCAATGAGCTTTGCTCCAAACCTCCACCGCATCCTGTCCTCCGCATCACCGCCGATGTTCGACTTTTTCTGTTCACTTCCTGCTCCTAGTGAAAATGAGAAGGTCGGCGGAGTCTACGCCATCGTCTTGCAGAAGAAAGATTGTCCGCCAAAGCTCTACATTGGCTCAGGAACTTCGGAAACAGGTGGCGTAAGAAGAAGGCTGCGACACTACGAAGATGGAGTATTACTCCCTCGTCTCCTGCAATCTACTCTTAACAAAGGGTACACGATACGACACAAAGGCCTCCTGTGCTGGGCTCCCATTCCTTCCTCATATGCCAAGCTCGGCATTTTCCGCTTGCGGTTCGTTGCTGTCGAGGCTGTAATAACAGCCCTTTTTCACACTTGTGTTACAGTTGGGATGGACTTCATATGGTCCCACATCGTGCCATGGGCAAGATCCACAGGTGAGGTTTTACATAGTCCTTAGCAGATTCCGACTTCCATACTCACCGTCCTGCTGTTAACATGTACTAACGCCTTTTGTGGAAACAGTATCCTGGCTACCTCTCAATTCCCATACACCTCTATTGGAATGTCCGAGAGGCGTCCATCCAAACATGACGGAAGAGGAGCTGGAACTCTACAACATCAGGCGCAAGGAACGAGCCCGGAAGATTTCGCGTTTAGCTTCCCGACGTAAGCGAGAAAGGGCCCGAGCTAGGGATCTCCACGTCTACTCGGGCTACATCACCCTGAACGGCACCGACTCCACCGGCTACTCGCTCCCCTACCAGGGCGTCGTCGGCAGCATGAAGGCCGTTACCGTCCTCGACAAGCAGTACAGCTACCTCAGCCAGTCCAGCGACGCCACTCTCGCCCCCGTCGCCGCCGGCACCACCTTCACCCTCCCTCCCGCTGGCAAGGCCAACGAGACCCAGTACGCCAACACGGTCTACCCGACCGTCGTGCTCACCCTCGCCATGGGCTCCGCCGAGGTCCGCGCCGATGTCGTCAACGCCAAGGGCAAGACCATCGGCCAGGTGCTCACCTTCCCCGCCTACTGGAACCCCCGCGGTACCTTTGAGTGGAATTGGGATGGTGCCCTCTCCGATGGCTCTTACGCCCCTGCTGGCACCTACAAGATCACCCTCAGGGCGCTCAAGATCTACGGTAACAGCAAGAAGCCCCAGGATTGGGAGACTCAAACTACTGAGAGCTTCACTATCAAGTACGCTGCCAAGAACAAGAGGGAGTTTACTGCTTAATTTGAGGCAGTGCAGAATATGATACCCTGAAGGAGAAGAAGGGAAGGAAGTTGGACTGGATATTGAAATGACTGGATGCATATAACGTGGATGTTTTACGATATTTCTTGTATGATATTATGTAATACCTACAATGGACATAATAATGAGCGGGCCTTTGGGCCTGATGCAAATTTTGGTTCCTGATGTTGATGTGATTGATGGTGGTGGTGATGGTTATGATTCTTGACTCTGTTCTCACCGACTATTCAGCTACTATTGTATGTTCGGAAGAGTTTCTGAAGAGTCTTTGAAAAGTGTCCACATTCAACGACTTTCTTCAATAACAACTTAGCTCCTCATCATCTCGTCTGATCACAGGCTACCAACCCGATACCGTCATCCCAGGGGCAAGTTCCCATCCCTCCCTCCAAACAAAATCAACGGACCCATGTCCATGTCAAAGGGATGACCGATCTGCTGAACAATTGCGGGACGCCCCGCAAAATGCAGTGCGGTGCGCCCGGTGCGGGCGCGGCGGTGCAGCGGGATGACCCACTGAGCTGACAGTGAGCATGACAGCGCGTGGCGGGCATGGCATCTGATCATGCATTTGATTGCTCAGTCCCGCCGTCTTTTTGCTTCTCGCTTCTCCCGAATGTCCTGTCAACCATCCCATTTCGGCCTGTCATCCTGTGACCCTTTCAGCTCCGCAAAGATACGGCGCGGTGCGGGATAGATGGTTAGGCACATGACACCATCCCGAGCCTTCAGCCTTTTGGGTTATCAACTTTTATGATTTCAAGGTTGGCGAATACTACACCTGTGATACTTTTTGGAGGACAAGAGTCGTCTCGTTTGAACCTGTTCAAGATCACACAGTTTGGACTAAAAGACAGCCGAAACCAAGTTCGCTAGTTCGTGACTTTCAGCTGCCATGATGTCATCATCACTACCTCTACACATTCCCCAGAAATTCATTAAAACCCCCAAGAACGTCATCTAGTGGATGAGACTTGGATCTTGGCTGTCCGCCTCAAGCCCTTCTCGTAGCTTTCGCAATCCCTTCTTATGACCATCCAAAATTCGAAAATTCCGCCATTACTTGCTTCGGTGACTGGGGTGAACTTTGGGTCGATCATCATACGATCATCCAGGAGTTGACTGCCGTGCCTTGCCAAGCTCACCAAGATCTCTCTTCCCAGCTCCCGACCTCCCGTTCGGTATACATACCAGGGTCCCCTCCATCGTCCTGCCTGAAAAAGGGATTTAAAGACATTGAAGGAACAAGGAGCAGCACAAAAAGCTATCAGCTGACGTCCATTGTAACTCGGTTAACATAGCCGATTGAAAGCCCCCCCTAAACAAAGAAGACTTAAAGAAGCTTCCACCTCCCCACTTTCCACTTTTACAAACCCCTCTGTCGGACTCTACGATCCGATCCATCATCGAACCTTACCTTGCTTGCTACTACTGAAACCGAAACAAAAGGGATTGCACACTGCACACCCGTCTAAGCGGCCATTCAACATGACCGCCTCGACCGATTTTCCGAGAGGTCCTCTTCACCACGAGGTCAACCCTCACCACCAACACGATCACACCGACGACACCAACATCAAAATCAACATGGACACGCAGAACGAAAGCCAAGCAACCAAGATCCCTCTCCGAATCGCCATCCTCCTCAACTCCTACCGGTCCCCACACATCTCCTCCATCCGCGACTCCTACACGCGCTGCTTCAGCTCCTTAACCGAGTCACCCACCTGCCGCTTCGAAGCAAAACCCTCCTTCTTCTACCCCGCCGACAACTTTTACTGCTGTCCCCAGGGTCCTCACAACGACCGGGATGGGTGTAATGGGTCCGAATCAGATGCTTCGTTATCATCAGATTGTTCAAACGAACTTCGGGGTTCGGATTCCGAGTCGGATGGCCCTGGGACTAAGGCAAGGGCTAGGGCTAGAAGTAGCAGGATGAAAGAATTCCTTCCCGACCCGGCGGAGTTCGACCTGATTGTTATCGGAGGAGGAAACGCCGATCCGAGGAAGAGACATGCGTGGATATTGAGGGTGCATGAGTTCATACGACAGACGAGAAAGGAATGGCCGAGGAAGAAGATGGTGGGTGTTTGTTGGGGACATCAGACGCTGGGGATGGTGGTGGGAGGGGGGGAGGTGGGGGAGATGGGGAGGCCTGAGGTTTGTTTTCCCCTTTCTCCCATTCTTAGCAGGTGTGAAATCAGGGAGAACAAGAGAAGAGACTGACGTGCGATGAACAACAGCTAGGAGTAACCGACTCAAAACTCACCCCCGCCGGGTTAAGATTTTTCAATGACCAAAAGCCACCATCATCACCAGCAGGGGGAAGGGAGAAAAAGAGGAGCTCGCTAAGACTTCATCAACACCATCGTCGACAGCTCGTCTCTACACCACCCAATTTCCACCAATTACTCGCCAACAACGAATGTCTTCTTTCAGACGATAACAGCGTCTTGACTTTTCAGGGACATCCGGAAAAGGACGCGAAGGCGGCAAAGCTAAAGATTAGGGACGCAGCGAGGTGGTGGGGATGGGATTTGAATGACCAGAAAGTGGTGGAAGAGGTGAAGGAGTTGATGGAAAGGGAACATGATGGGGATTGGGTGTGGGAGAGGGTTTTGGAATGGGCTTGGGAGGGGGTTCAGGAAGAAGGGGAGTGGGAGTGGAAGTTGTGATTTCTGATTTGGGTTCATCATGATGTGCTGGATGCATCAGTCTGCGCGGGCGATTGTTTTGATAATGATGTAGGTATTTGCATCTGTGCAGCATTGCAGGCGTCAATCATTGGGAGGCGATACCGGGTGAATGCGCCAGACAAGGCGTGGGGGAATTGAATTGAAATCCTTGGTCCAGGTTTTGAAATTGACATGTGAAGGGACTTTTTGAATTAAGGTTGTAATGCAACGGCCCGTTCACCATGACTGTTCGCCGAATGTAACGGCAAGGCCCGGCGACAACCGGTCGGGTCGGGGACGGCAATGTGCACCGCTTCCGTTGTGTGACCCCACAACGCCGGTGCCGCCTGGATTGTCGCTCGGACAATTCAAAATCCGTCTGTGTGACTGTCCGGGGCAGGCCCCGGCTTTTTCACGGGACCTGAAGACCGGGTGGTCGCTGCCTGGACCGCTGCCTGATGGGTGCCTGCAATGTTCCAGGCCTGTTCTCGATCCGACCCATCACCGTCGCCCACCCATTTGTCGGGTTTGCGCCCGTCAAGAGTATCGGCGTGCACTGCAGAAAGTGGTCTGTGCGCGGCGCCAGGGAACCTTATCGGTCGCCGCTGGAGCCCCTCCATTCTCCATTCCCAATTTTTTTTTCTTCCCGCTGCAACACGCGGGCGACAGCGACACCAAACTTTGAGTGACTTGACGACATCCCTTTTTTTTCCCATTCCGTTGCCTGTCCATATTTTTTACTCTCCTCATTTCCTTATTCCAGTATCGATCCCATCGAGTGGCCCCGTCAATCCACTAAAGTCCCTCCTTTTGTCGTCATTAACTCATTCCCCTCATCGCCCAAGATGAAGTTCGTTCTGGTGTCAGGAGGTATGTAAACAATAGACAATAAACAAAAAAAATTCTTATCTGAACTCTTCTCTAACTTGTCGGCGTTTCTTCAGGTGTTGTGAGTGGAGTTGGCAAGGGAATCATTGGTAGGCAGTCTTCTCTTCTCAACATACTGATGATGCACAACAACAACAACAACAACAACAACCACCATCACAACCATCCTCAATCTCACTCATACGTATGGAGTCACTCAACATGGATGCATGCCAAGTAAAAACCACGGAAACTGGCCCTGTGTCTGTGACACCATCTCAACATCTCTCTCAATGATGCACACGATGAACAAGACCATATATCACCTATCTCAGTTCAGGGCTTGATATCACTAACACAAATCGATAGCCTCATCATGCGGTCTCCTTCTCAAGACCATCGGCCTCAAGGTCACTGCCATCAAGATTGACCCCTACATCAACGTTGATGCCGGTACCATGAACCCCAAGGAGCACGGCGAGTGCTTCGTCCTTCACGATGGTGGCGAGACCGATCTGGATCTTGGCAACTACGAGCGTTACCTCGGTGTCGACCTTGCCCGCGACAACAACATCACCACCGGCAAGGTCTACCAGCAGGTTATCGAGAATGAGCGCAAGGGCAAGTATCTCGGCCGCACTGTCCAGGTTGTACCCCACGTTATCGACGCGATCATCGACACCATCAACCGTGTCTCCAAGGTACCTGTCGACAAGTCTGGCGAAGAGCCCGATGTTTGCATCATCGAGTTGGTATGTTGATCCACTGTCATCATCAGACATGACGTCTGCTAATGGTTCACAGGGTGGTACTGTTGGTGATATTGAGAGCATGCCTTTCGTTGAGGCCCTCACCCAGCTCCGTCACAGAGCTGGCAAGAACAACTTCATCAACATCCACGTCTCTTATGTCCCTGTTGTCAACGGCGAGCAGAAGACGAAGCCTACCCAACACGCTGTCAAGAGCGTCAGGAGTGCTGGTCTCATTCCCGACTTGGTCAGTCTCATTGCTAATCATCAAGTGATCTCCTTTGCTAACTTGCCGTACAGATTGCGTGCCGTTGTGAGAAGCCCCTTGAGCAGGGCACCATCAACAAGGTCGCTTCCAGCTGCCAGGTCGAGGTTAATCAAGTCCTTGCCGTCCGCGATATGCCCACCATCTACCAGGTTCCTCTTCTCCTGGAGGAGCAGGGCCTGCTCAGGGAACTTAAGGAGACCCTGAAGCTCAGCGACATCAAGCTCTCCCCCACCCGTGTCGCCCAGGGCCAGGAGGTCTGGGCCAAGTGGCAGAAGATTGTTCCCCTCGGTTACGCCGAGACCGTCGACATCGTCTTGGTCGGCAAGTACATTGAGCTTCACGATGCCTACCTTTCCGTCATCAAGGCTCTTGAGCACTCCGCCATGCGCTGCGGCCGCAAGCTCAACCTCATCTGGGTTGATTCTGAGCACCTCGAGGAGAAGACCCAGAAGGAGGATCCCACCAAGTACCACAAGGCTTGGCACGACGTTTGCGTCGCCAAGGGTATTCTTGTCCCTGGCGGCTTCGGTCACCGTGGTACCGAGGGTATGGTCCGCGCCGCCCAGTGGGCTCGTGAGCAGAAGACCCCCTTCCTCGGTGTCTGCCTTGGTATGCAGGTTGCCGTTATCGAGGCTGCCCGCAACCTCTGCAACCTCAAGGATGCCACTTCTGAGGAGTTCGACGCCAACGCCGAGCACCGCGTCATCATCTTCATGCCCGAAGGTTCCAAGGAGAAGCTTGGCGGTACCATGCGTCTCGGCACCCGTACCACTCACTTCCAGCCCGGCTCTGAATTCAGCAAGCTTCGCGCTCTCTACGGCGAGGCCACCAGCATCGAGGAGCGTCACCGTCATCGTTACGAGGTCAACCCCGACTACATTGAGAAGCTCGAGCAGTCCGGTCTCATTTTCATCGGCAAGGACGACACCAACGAGCGCATGGAGGTTGTTGAGATCAAGGACCACCCTTACTACGTCGGTGTTCAGTACCACCCCGAGTACACCAGCCGTGTCCTCGACCCCTCACGCCCCTTCCTCGGCTTCGTTGCCGCCGCTATCGGCTGCCTCGACGAGATCACCAAGGAGATCCTCAAGGACGCCGGCGTTGCCAACGGAAGTATCAACGGCGCCCACTTCTAAATCTTGGACAAAAGACGGCGAGGGTCGCCCGACGACGATGCATAGGAGTCGCCCGCAGCGAAGGGCACGGATCCAATTCAAGAGGAGGACTACTGTGACAGCCACAGTTTTTGAGGTCAGTCATACTCAAGGTCAGCAGCAAGCCACCGCCCTTCGGTTCGACAACATCACCAACCTTGGTTACCGCTCAAGGTCGTCCCCTCTGATGACATGAAACATGAGCATTGGACACAGCAGCAGCAGTGCAAAATTCGGTGAAAAAAAGGAAAAGCTTTCAAAAAGGGCATGAAATGACTGGTTTACGGAAAAGATCTTTTTTGGGGGTGGTTGCATTTCAAATCAGCTTTGGGGAACGTGGCGTTATTTTGCTTCATCGCTTTACAGTAACTTTGCTACACTAGATTCGTAGATGGTGGCTCCTTTTTCTACTGCACCACTACTACACATATATACCCCTTCATAATAGTTACTTTGGCAAATACCTCTGGTGAGCATCAACTCCATCTTTCATTCACTCTCTAAAGGGAATCTCTCGCTAATTTTTTTTCTAGGGCTTCATCGCTTTGCCAACTGCGAAGGTCTCGCGGTTCGAGGTGGAACCGTGGAGTTTAGTGGCGACTTTGAAGGTTTGGAACAGATGGACAACTCCACCGTCGGAACCTTTGTTTCAAAATGTCGTTGCTGGAGAGACTTTTTTACTTTACCGGTTGCTGCTCGCTTTCCTATATACGGTGAACGTTTGTTTGCATGGGGTTTTCATAGACTTGGGTTACGTCAACAGTTGCATAGAGCGGAGTTCTGGCGATTTCGGTTTCTATAGACAAGACAGGACGCCTTGAGCGAGGCGCATGATAACAGGTCTGAAAATGTATCGATGCCGGAGTGATGATATGATGAACAGTTCGTGAAGCAATGCTTCTGGATACACAGCCTGGTTTTTTAAGGCAACAATTTACCTTTACTTCCTTATGGACAGAAAGTAAGTCAACCTCCCCCAGTGTCTCGACGCCCCATCTTCCCTGATGACCAGAACTGAAACAAACTCTCAATGAAAACATTCATCAGAAGTCAATCAAGTGTTTCCAAACCCCATCCATCAAGTGACGTTGAAGAAGTTTCGAACAAAGTTCACTACCAAAACATACGCGTTACATTCTGGCCCTTAGAGTGATCTTTATCGAGTCCTTTCTTTACAATCTCGTTGCTCTATCCTCTTTTGACATCAAAACCCCCTATGCCTCATCTACCCTCCCAAACCCCCAAGTCCCAAGTTCACGCCCCAAAAGCCTCCTCATACCCCGTCAAACAAAACCGATACCGTCCTCCACTCCCCTTCATCTTCTCCATCACATTCGCCAAATTGCTCTCATTGATCTTGACCTCTTCCACCCAAGTCCTAACCCCCTTATCCGCCGCAAGCTGTAACATCTCCAACGTCTCCTTTCTGCTCCCCAAATGCGAACTCCCAAAAAAGCACCCATTCTTCAAAAAAGTCTGATTCCGCACCCGGATCCCCTCGTCCTCCGGTAATCCAACACTAACCCACTTCCCATGGACATCCAGCAGCGACAAATAAGCATCTACATCGAACCCCTCAAAGGAGTTGGCCGTGTTGATGATCAGGTCAAAAGTCATAATGTGCTCTTCGTTCCAGTTCGGGTCCGAGGTCGCCAGGAAGCCGTCGGCGCCCATTTGCAGCGCGTCGGCTTCTTTGCTGTGGGTGCGCGAGATTACGTAGGTTGTGGCGCCGAGGGCCTTGGCGAAGAGGAGACCCAAGTGGCCGATCCCGCCGAGGCCGACGATGCCGACTTTCTTGCCGGGACCGCAGCCGTTGCGGATGAGGGGGGAGTAGGCGGTTAGGCCGGCGCAGAGCATCGGGGCGGCGACGGTGGAGGGGAGGGCGTCCGGGATGGGAAAGACCCTGGATGGACAAAGAAGGTGTTAGCCTGGCTGGCAAGGGATGGGAAGAAAGGGAGAGAGGAGGGGAATTTGGGGTGCTTGGGAGAAGGGGAATATGGGGAGGGCGAAACGAGGAGCAAAAAAAAAAAAAAGACGAACCAATGCTCATGGGTGCGAACGTGAGAAGAGTAACCGCCCTGGCTGACGATGCCGGTCTCAGGCCACACGGCGCCATAGGTGTCTAGTTGCTTGCGGCAGTAGGTCTCGTTGTCGTTCTTGCACTGGCGGCAGTCGAGGCAGGAGTAGGACTGAGCGCCTACGCCGACGCGCTGGCCGGGCTTGATGAGAGTCACTTTGGGACCGACGCGGAGGGCGGTTCCGACGATTTCTGGGCCATGTTAGTTAGGCATTGGGTTCACAGGCTGGCCTAGAGAGAGAGAGGTATGTATGTACCGTGGCCAACAGCAAGAGGAAATTTTTGTTCGCCCCAACCGCCGCTGATGGTGTGGACATCGCTACCGCAGACACCACAGCACTCGATCTTGATGTCGACGTCGTAGTCACCGAAGGGCTTGGGTTGGAACTCGTTCTTGTGGAACTCGGTCCAGGTCTCGGGGCCGTTGACCTGGAAGCCGGTGAACTTTTCGGGGACAGACATGTTGGAGGTAGGTGTATCTGGACAAAAACACGGGAGGACGTCTGAAGGGAACAGAGACACAACCAGAAAGACTACACTACGGAGGGTCCTCGAGGTATAAGTACACTGACGGAACACGCGGAAGATCAACACATAAGACAACGGTCAAACGGAACCGAGCATGTCGGATTGCTGTTCCTCCGCATGAGGAGGGGAGGAGGGGCAGTCCGTCACTTGGAAAGGCGTACGCCGGCTTTACCCATTTCCTGGGTGGTATCGCGGGATTCCTACCCACTCTGGCGGATCCACCACGCTCCCGTGCCTGGGTATTCGATCGTAGCAAAGGAGAAACATGGTGAAAGACCTCCGTCATGTTCTCTACCCCCGCCATGCCCCGTGATAGGTACGGGTAAAAGTGTCGTTTCTGGGGAAAGGGTGTTTGAGTGATAGCCCCACGGGGAGAGGAAGCTTAGCTGCTAAGGGTGTAACTCTATTTATCCACGAATCATATTGTCGCATTGGGGGGTTGCTGATGGCTCGGCGAAGCGACAAACTCTTCGCTCATTGCTGACATGGATGACAATTGAGGCGGGCCTTTTCAGCAACAGAAGGGCTCTCTAAAAGCTTACGGAAGCTTGTTCAAGATTGGTTCGTGGCATATATGTCTGTCGATCCAACTCTTTGATATCCAAAATCTTTGAAGCGCTGGACTCGCTCAGCCCGCTATCACGCCTTTCATCTGACCTCAATTCCTATCATCCGCCGAATCAAGCCGTCCTCTTCTTCTGCAACTGCTTCCCCGACTTATACAAGCCCACATCGGCCAAAAAGGCAATCCTCATCGACGCGCCAAGATAGACAAACGGGATGTTGCCCCAGTCGATCGCATTCCACGTTGACGGACTCCAGTAGATGTTCAATCCCAACTCGCGAACCGTGTAGAGATGTCCGATGTCGCCAATCAACAGACAGAAGAGTACGGTCTTCCAGACGCGGATGTCCGAGGTTGAGCGCAGCACGAGGGCTTCGTTTATGGCGAAGAAGAGGTACAGGTTGGCGAGTTGGGAGAGCACGATGGATGTCCCCAGGGGAATAGTCGTTCCAGGCGCAGAGGCAGCATGCGTGAGCTCGAGGTAGGCCTTCTTGTCGAAGTAGGCGTAGTATGCGCCGAGCAGGGCGGAGAGAGGTTCGATAAGGAGGAAGAAGAGTCGGTAGAGGAGCGGGAGGGAGAATGCCGATGCTTGGGGTTGGGTTGTTGTTGCTGCAACCGCAGGAGCTTGTTTGTCTGAAGCCATTGCGAAAGCAAGTAACTGAGATTGAAACGCAGTCAAGGTGCTGGTCGTGTGTGTTAGGCGCGTTGTTGGAGAAGTTGCCCTGATGAGTGACGCAACCTTGAACCTTGTCTTGGTTTTGGTGCAACCAGTTGACCTCGCTGTGTCTTTGGCCCGAAGCTTGAGTGGGGTCAAGGGAAAGCATTCTGCCGCTTTGAAAACTGACACCGCCTGCCCCTTTAATCAAACCTCACAAGTGGCCCGGGCACTGTTTATCACAACCCATCCACCCAACGATAAGCAGAGGGTTTGCGAGCCCTAGTCTTGGCACGTCTCCGCAAATTGGGACCCATCCAGCTTTTCTTACCCGCAGTCCATCACGACGGCCGCTCTTCGAGACTCTTGCAATCGACGACGACCGACCGATCGACCCGATATCGACAATCGCCAAAATGTCTGCCCCTCAGCTCAACAAGATCGCGGCCAACAGCCCCTCTCGCCAGAACCCCTCTGAGCTTGAGACCGCCATTGCTGGCGCCCTCTACGACCTTGAGTCCAACACTGCCGACCTCAAGGGCGCTCTCCGCCCTCTGCAGTTCGTCTCTGCCCGCGAGGTATGAAATCTCTCGACAATCCGAAACACGCAAACCGAAGACTCTCCGAGTTCCTGTTCCGGCGTCGGCGTACACCACGAGAGCGAGAAAAAAAGTTGTCCACACCACACGTTTTTCGCCTCGAGCCGAAGAGTCGCTTCTGGGAAATATGATATGAGCATATTGGAATAGGGGCCGGCAGCCAGCAAGCACACAGCGAGCAGCGGTGCCCAGAGAGGTGCATGATGGACATGATATCACCATGATGGGCACCGCGCAGTGCGTATGTGTCTGTTGCTTGCTCGCGCCCAGAGACCATATATACACATCAGAAATACCATACAGCGCGCCGCGGAATAGGACGGGAGCGGTCCAAGGATTGATATCCCCATGTCATCCTGGAGCTCGCATGCTGACTTTTGGTCTGGAATAGATCGAGGTTGGCCACGGCAAGAAGGCTATTGTCATCTTTGTCCCCGTCCCTTCCCTGCAGGGCTTCCACCGCGTCCAGCAGCGGTAAGTTTTTTATCTCTTCAATATCAAAACTCGCAGTGATCCTAACTCGTCCGCCCAGTCTCACCCGTGAGCTCGAGAAGAAGTTCTCTGACCGCCACGTCCTGATCCTCGCTTCTCGCCGCATCCTCCCCCGCCCCAAGCGCTCCACCCGCTCCCGCAACACCCTCAAGCAGAAGCGTCCCCGTTCGCGCACCCTCACTGCCGTCCACGACGCCATCCTCACCGACCTCGTCTTCCCCGTCGAGATCGTTGGCAAGCGTCTCCGCACCAAGGAGGACGGCTCCAAGACCCTCAAGGTCATCCTTGACGAGAAGGAGCGCGGCTCCGTCGACTACCGCCTCGACACCTACTCCGAGGTCTACCGCCGCCTCACCGGCCGTGGTGTCATCTTCGAGTTCCCCCAGACCACTGCTGAGTACTAAGCGGTTGACGCAATGGGCGTTTGAGTGTCTAAAGGGCTGGAGCACTCAAAGGGTGATTATCGGGTTAGGGCTTTGATAGATATTCGGGTTCGGTTCTCTTGCAATGCATGCTTGGCAGTACAAAAGGAACGGCGTCTAGCTAGCTCGCTCTGAAAAAGGGCAGGCATAGGTTTCCCCCTACTACCTGTTATCCCTTGTGTTGTGCACTATTAATGCCAACATTCAAATACTACTGCGTTATGGATTGTGGGATACATCTTGTTTCATCTTTGGACCATGTGCTTGTGATCTATGTTCGTGATATCTGTCCTACAACTTCTATGGTCGTCACATGCTTTTAAACGCCGTCGTTATACCAACCTTGTGAACCGTGTCTCGAGTCGTGAACGTCGTGAACATCATTACTTTCCCTTTCTTACCCCTGACTCCAACAACACCATCTCATCATCTCTCACAATCTCTCACAAATTCTCTCACAATGTCCTCGCAACTCTCCCCAACCCCAACACACACCAATACGCCAACTCCCTCTTCTCCTTCCCACCATCCTTATTCCCCTTGGCGCTACTCAACCCAGGCATGATCTCATCCTCGGGCGCCTCCGCCTCCCACTCGATTCTTACAAACATGGGTATCTCCAACACATCCTCATCCTCCTTTATCGGACCTTTGCCATCCCTCTTGGCCGTCTGCACCAGACTAGCGGGTATCACCTCAATCACGATACTCGTCCAGTTCCTTCCCCTCTCCCACACTTTACCTACTTCCGGTCCCAGTTCCTCCCCCGCTAGACTCGCGCCGCCCGCCGTGCCCGGCCGTAACGTGCCAGCGCGTTTACGACCTGGTCCGCCTTCTGGCCCTGTAGAGCTGGACAGGTTTTGTTGTGAAGTAGAGGCAGAGGCATTGTTATCCTTTAGTGCTTCCTCCCAGACATCGGTGTTGGAGTCTATTTCGAACTGAGGGCAGAGGATTGTCACCTTGGACGGAAACCTGCCGGGTGTGGTGGCTGGTGTGGCCAAGGTAACTCGCACCGATTCGAAAATGGGGTTCTTGAAGGTCAGCACGAACTGAGCGGGCTGGAGAGGGGCGATGGTGTCAGGCGGCAGGTTTGGCATCGGTGGCGGGGTCAGACCGGGGATGATCAGCTGCTTGATGGTGATGGTCGGGATGTAGTTGCCTGCTATCAGGCGGATGCGGAAGCGCGTGGTTGTGACTTTGCTCTCGGGCTTGCTGATGATGTGACGGCATTGCGGGCAGCGCTTGGAGCGCTTGGTGCGCAGGAGGTAGGGGATCGGACGCAGCGAGGAGGTGAAGCGGGTGAGGCCGTGGAGAGGCGAAGCGCCGAGATAGGGGGCTTGGGAGTGGAGTTGCGTGGTGGACGCTGTGGAGGAATAGGCGTCGAGACCGGTGGTGGACTCGACGTCTTGGAGGGCGGTGATGGCGCTGGTTTCGTCGAGGGAGGCTAGTTGCAGACCTTCCGAGGGAGCGAGCGCTTCGCGCATGGTGCCCGGTCGGGACTTGGATTTCTTGTCGTGCAAAGAGGAGGAGCCGGTGTAGAGCGACATGATCCGCGAGAGAGAGGCAGGCGCGTCGAAGCCTAGGTTGCCCAGGGCGGCGGAGGCGTCGCTGCCTGCTTTTCCGGTGCCGTTGACGTCGGAGAGCTGGTTTTGGTAGAAGGACTTGAGGTTGGCGAACTGCGTTTCCATGTCCAGGAGCGCGTCTAGGTCCTCTTCTCCTTGGCCGGTGCTGTTGCCGCCGCCGCCGCCGCCTTGTTCCTTCCGTCGCTCTTTGCGCTCCTTCGCCGTCAACCTCGTCTCGCCGCCGTTTCGTAGCTTCGCTAGTTGCATGTGGATGCTGTTCGGCTTATCGAACTTGATTCCTATTTCCGTAGAGCTCCAGTTGCAATAAGAGCATGACAGAATGTAAGAGCCCGAGTGGGAGGAAGCGGCATGGTCTGGACTAAGCAGCTGGTTCGGGTCTGGTGGTGTCTCGACATGGTTCACGGCGAGGGGCCCGATGCATACTGGGCATTGGAAGCAACTTCGTGTACATCTGTGGAGGCAAGGTGTACATTAGTCAAGTATCCTGATATAGACGACGCCTGCGGTATAGCTGACCTGTTCCCCTCGCTCCTGATGTTGCTACTTGGCACCTCAAACAGGCAGTTGGGGCAGTAGTAGCAGACAATCTCCTCGGCTACACATCGTGGACAGCGGATCTGGTGGCAGTCCTCGCAGAAGGAGAGATACTCTAGCGGATAGAGGCTGTAGTTGGACCGGGCAGCACGAGGGTCGAAGGTATGGTCGTCATCATCCTGAGCGGCGCAAGACAAGCCTTGGGCGGTGACATCGGGAGTCCTCTTTGCGTAGGGGTTGAGCTCTGAGCAGGGACACCGGATGTAGGTGTAAGGGTTGAAGGGCGCCATGGGAGTGTCGTAGAGGTCCTCTGGTGTTATTGGTAGCGGTAGCTGGTCATTGGCGGGATCGGAATCGGAGGGCGAGGACTCGGAGGGCGGTGATCTCACCCCGGGGAACCACAAGCGATTGCCGGTAGTGGTATCTCTGATTCGGCTTTGGGTGAGGCCTGGGTGGAAAGCGGGGAGTCTGTTGTTTCCAAACATGCATGCAGAGTCTCTTGGGTTCGGCTGGGAGGGGGGGCTGAGTTGTCAGTTCGTTTTGCGCCAGTCCAGTCCGGATGCTTCAATCGATGTCCATCGTTGAAAGAAGGGGTGGGACGACAGCGGGTAAGGTGGGGGAGGGGGGAGCGGGAAGGAAGGAGGGCTGGAGGCCGCGAGGGGAGCTTGACGCGCCTGACGCGTTCTTCGTTGGACCCCGAGTTGCTCCCGCTCCCGTCCCCCGTCCCGCCGTCTCTATCAACACCTGAAAGTCTTCCGTGGTTGATGTCCAGTGGGCAGCTTCAGGGCACAACAAGGAACAGCAGCTGCCCCTGGACCTACAGGGGAGAGAGTAGGGGACGCATATATATCCCTAACCCGCATCAAGGTGATAAGTCTGATAACGACTGGGAAGGAACTGAACGTCCAAAGCTCCTGCTGTCCTCTTTCCGTCCTTAAACTTGAGTCCGAACTCCCATCTCTCTTTCCTCATTGCACAAAAATGAGACTTTGCAGCAAAATTTGAGACCACCGCCGCACCTCTTCAACTTGTCAATGACCAATAATTTTCTTCCCACCGACACCGTACCATCCATCCATTTCGTCGAATCATTTCTTGCAAACCCTTTTGGTCGTTGACTTTCTTCTCTTCTGCGCGCAGTGTCCGCCATGACAAAGAAACCTCCCCATCGTCCGAGTTGGCTTTCTGCTCCTCTTGAGCTTCCTGCCTCCCCGTCCTGTCGGTGTCTTCTATTACCCGGTATCCGAGACAAGACCCAGACGGCGGGATGTCACTCCAAGAGATTGGCCCAAAGGCAAAAAAACCCAAGACAAAAGAGGCATCGGTGGCAGGATCCACGACATCCCTTCATCTGCATCATGGTTCGTGGCGTTTATATTGACTGGTGTAATACGGCGCCAATAGAAGGCGATCAGCTTCGCAATGGCCAATACTCCTCCGTCATCCAACTCTGACGATTCCGTGGACCTCCCCACGCCAACTCCCGACCTGGTTTCTATTGGCACCACATCGCTTGTATTGGTGCAGCCTTGTCATCTTCTCACTACATATCAGTATCATCCCCTCCTCTTTCACCCAATCTTGAGCTTTGGGTCTTGATAGGTAGTCTGGATGCGGTTCCAGAAAGGCCGGGTGGTCCTGGGACGGGCCAGACACAGGTAGTTCTGTTTGTTGGTCAGCCGCATGCGCACCCAAGAGGAGAGCTGAACATTCAAAGTCCAGGGCCTCTGGTTCGTCTGGAGGGGAAAGAGTGCATACGTCGACTGCCTTTTCGAGCCGTTTCACAGCCGAAAGACGCTTCATCTTTTTCCTCCTTTGCCAGCAACCCGTCATGTTAATCGAAAAGGTAATCGGCCACCGAGCCCAAGTCAGCCACACAAGCCGTACGTAAAGCCTATTGACGACGAGCCAAGCCCTCGGGTTAGGTTGTCGTGCATCCCGTCTGAGTCCATCAATCAAGGTCGAGGCCGTGGAACACAACATGCACTTTGGTGCTTCGGCAGACGTGCATTGTCTCTGGTCTTGACGGCTGGGGTTACCTGGGTCTCCCCGCTTGAACTTAAAAGGCGGACTCCCTGGCCTCCCGCGTCAACTCTCTGCCAGTATGATAACGGAAAGGTTTTTTTTTAAAAAAAATAAAAAAAATAAAAAAATCTTTACGCCAGGCAGATCTTCGACTCTGGTGTTCACGCCAGCTCAAAGCGATACTCACGGGTTTACCATGGCACAATGTGGTATACCGAGATCCTGGTCGGATGGAGGACGATTTCACCAGGCTCGCTCGCAACCGCAGATCGGAAAGAGCATTAGGTTTGGCAGTTTCAATGACAGGCGACGAGCAAGAAATCCGGATCTTAAGCGGTGGGATGGTGCCTCTAGGACTTCCCAACCGTGGGACTGCTTAGGGAAAAGAGTACGTCTGAGCGGGAAATATCAAGTCAACGAGAGATACCAAGGCTAACTTATAGCTAGGACCCGGAGCTATGGCATCGCAAGGGCAATTGTTTGGTGTATCTATATGGTCGTGGCCAGTCGAATCGGAGCCCTTCGTTCAAGGTGCCCTTCAACACCCTGCTCGCAACGCAATGCCAGCCCCTGATCGCGAGATATATCAGGCGGGATATCCCACAAACCTTAGACACCGGAGCCAGCCAGATCGAGCTCTACATTCCTGCTCCTACTACGGCCACTGAAGAAGAGGCTTTGCGTCATTACCTGGACATTCGCAATTTCTTTGCCTGGGTTTTTCGGAGATCGATGGTAGGGGAACATCTTGGAGCAACACTTATCCGTCTTTTACACACCATGACTGAGTTCCGATGTCTTGGGGTAAACAATGCGGACGACCTGTTGAGTTACGCCGACGAAGAAGGTTATCTGGAAATGTGCAATCAACTAGCACATGCCTTAGGTGTGCTTCACTTTGCGGAGTACTGTCAAAATCGCAGGCTCTACATTGAGGCATTCACCCACTGTACCGGAATGTTCGACGAGTTGTACATTGTCCCTGAATATCAGGCAAGCGACCCTTCCATCTATGTCGACTTCTTTGGGCTATAAGCTAACTAGTCGTTTAGGTTATCACGTCCGCAACTCGAAGGCTCCTCCGTCAAGCAAAAGCTGAGATGGATGAGAGACTTGGACAAGCCACGTTGATGCTGCAAAACTTTCTGAAGGAGGATCTATCCCAGGCTCATCTGGGACTGCCGGTCGGGGGACGGTCCCATCTTGAGCGTTTCCGAACCTTCCTCCATGCTTACTTCGCCACCAAGATCGGATACTACCCGCCAACATCAATCGACCAGCGATACTTGATATTTCCTCCGGGGATATATCGAACAATGCGAGATGACATCGAAGCTTTATACGAGCTCTTGGTAGACAACACATATACACCATCAGAAAGCATACCAGCCTCTGCTCAAGGGGGACTGTGCACTCTGCAGTGTGTTCATGGCTTCGATGTGCGGAAGACGTACCCTCCGCTTCCTCATCCCCTGCCTTTACTGCCGGAACTACCTACTACCAGTGCATCTCGAAGAACCTCCTGGCTACACAAAGCCGACAAATTGAAGCCTGACCAACGGGTGGTTGAACATGCAGCACTGGCGAAAGCATCCAACAGAACCAATGCCGCCATATCCAGGAATCCACTTGTCATTGCATATCAAAGATATGAGGAAGATTGCGTGTTCTCGCCTGTCAAGATCGATAGACAAGAGAAAATCTCGCAAATTGACGCGCGGAAGGTGCGATGGATACTTGTCTATGCAATCTATCAAGTACTACGAGCCTGCACTCAGGCTCCTCTGGAATGCCAGGATGTTAGAAATGCTTACTACAATATGGCTGTTAGTACCGAAAATCTACCGCCTTGGGATGGGGATGACTATGAGTCGAGCTTCAGCACTCGATTCCCAAGGGGAACAAGACAAGATGGTCATACATTTTCCAAGTCGCTGCCAAACTTCTCACTTCCCACGCCCCTCATTCTGTCATCATTTCCGGCGGTGTTTACCTATGGCGAAGACAGAAAGATCCGGCCGGATATCGACCACTTCGCATTGTTACATGCTAGGACGCCTAGTGGTATCGCAACAGACCCCAGACCGATGTCCCCGCCCAATGTTCCAACCCGGGTTCACAGTCTCACCAGGAGTATCAGTCATTCTTTCAATGCCTTTACTGGGACCCGACCAGTAGAGCAAGAGTCCACTTCACCAAATCGCAGCAGGCGTGCCTCGTACCACGAAATCGTCATCCAAGGATATGGGAATGGAACCAACGATGTCCACCCCGGCAATAGCGAGCCAACACTAGACAGCATGCTGCCTCAGTCATCTGTCGACGTTACGAAGGCATCCGATACCCGAACCCCAGAACAGGGTATCAGGACGCAAGGTATTACGCTCCGCTCACCATCGACCGCATCCACGTCATCCAATAACACTACCGGATCTAGTACGACAAGCAGGAAGACGGCTGTTTCTGCGTCTTCAACAGCACCGAGCTTCTGCAGCTCACCAACGTCACCGAAAGCCCTAGTGACTGGAGAAGAACTCGTGCGCGGTATGCCAGTAGGGAGAAGTGATATTGTACCTCCGCTCCCTCGCAGAAGCAGTCGACGGAGACGGAGCGAGTGCCAACCTGATCCTCTGAGAATCCGGAAAACTCAGTCGACAACCTCCCTTGATATTCTTGGAAGGGATGACAATGAGCCCAGGTGCTTGTCTACGTACGAGACGAGTAACGACCCATGGGCACAGTATGCAGATGTGGGTGGGTTGAGAGACTTGGAGGTGAAGATTCCAGTATGACACCTCAGAGGTTAAGCTCGTCACACCCGCTCCGGTTAACGTTTCCTTTGTACGCTGCGTGGTGATTCCATATTTTTGCGGAAAGTCGATTACATGACACATACAAACTTGTTTTCTTCTGTCTACCTTTTCTACGATCCACGGAGTTGGTTTTGATACCCAGCATTTGATTTCCTTTGTTCCTTGGTTTTCATTTTGGCACTCAAGCTCGAATAATACACATGCGAAAATACCAATATTCCCTTCTCAACATTAATCTGCTCAAAACAATCTGCGAACAGCCCCTTATGCCAGACCACAGCGTCCATATGTTGTCACTTCCAAGCGGAGTTCCGAGAAGTCTCAATCGCCAGAGTGGTAATCGGGTTTGCTGTGCCACCCCAGTTTCCTAGACATGCGGCCAGAACTCTGTCCAGCCTGGAACCTCGTAAATACCCGCTGGTGCTTTTCGGAAAGACGAACCCGCAACGCCTACCAGTCCTAGGCGGCTCAAGACATACACCCCCGTGTATACGTGAGGAAGCAGCCATGAGACCATCCTTTTGCGGTCGTTCTCTGGTTTGTAAAGTATTCCCATGACACCAGGGCCGTTGAGTAACATTGTGAATGCCCCGAGGAGCATTGTGGATGCGCAAATTCTCCAACAATACGCTTCTTCTTTGGTGACAAATTGATAATTCCAAGCCGCCATATGAATGCCGGAAAAGATTCCGAACGTCAAAAACATCGCCCACTTCTCCAGATTCGGTCGCTTTGATTGTTGCGATTCTTTGACGGAAAATGACTCTCCGAACCCTTCGTTCCGCCTCATCGTGATTTTCCTTCCGGTTGCCTCGTCAATAATTTCCGTCACTTCTGACGAAACTTGAACCTCCTTCGAGTGCTGGGATGATGGTGACTTCTCTGTTGCTGGCACCTTTTCTTCTTTCGTTTCTCTGCCCGCCGCTTTCTCCTCATTCTTGTCGCCTTTGCTGTACATTTCCATGAAGGCGGCCGTCGAAACCAACGCCAGGAGGTAGAATGAGACGACGTTTCCCCCCCGGAAGGAGTTGATGTTTTTGGAGATCTGGTCGAGATCGTTCTGATGGCAATATAGGTTCATCGTCTGTGGCTTGCTTGCATCCTCCACAGATGTGGCTGTGCCTTCTGTCGCTGCAAAGGTTGATGTTACGAGGTCTTTCATGGATTGAAACCACCCAACAGGTTGCTGTGTTGTGATCTCCTCGACTGTCGACGGAGCCCCGTCTTTCCCAGACACTTTTGGGTCTTCCACAGGGATGACTTTCTTGCTTGGATCCGGCCTGATGATGAAAGGCTGCTCGATGTTGTGGGGGCACATGAACCAAAAGGAGAAGGTGATGATACCGCAAAACACATGTGCCGCAGCCAAGTCCTCCAACAAACTCACGGGGTAGTGAAGCACGAGCCGGGCGATAACGTTGACCATAAAGAACAACGTCTGCATAATCGAGATGAATTTCATGGTCGCATCGGATTTCGACTTGTCGTCAATCTCGTCCCTCGTGGGATAGTCCGAGTACTCCAGCTGCCGGGTATACGCGAGCCACAGGAGATCTCTGGGGCTAACCTTCTCCTTCACATCGGAATCGGGCATTTGCATATAGATGCCATCCATGATGCAGACAAAGGCCTGCTTCATGGTGAAGCGGTACCATCCGGGAAGTTGCCTTTGGTACACCAGGAAGCGGCCGCAGAGCCAAGTGGCCTCGAGGAGATCACGGACACTCCATACCGCCGCCACCTCGGGCAGAAGGAAGGTGTAGAGAAATCGGTTCCACCTATAGAGCCATTTGGTTTTTCCGGAATGGTCGTCAGGTTTGCGGCACTTGTTGTGAAAGGATGTCCATGAGGCCAGGAGGATGGCGGTGCAGCAGGTGTAGATGATGCCCAGAGTGCCTCTGCCGGCCGTGTCGGAGTCAAGTCGAAATCCGGTGAGGGTCTGGAAATCGATCTCAGGGTGTGGTGTCTGAATGGGTGCCATTCTTCAGAGAAGAGGTCAAGGCCTCCAGTCGGTATTGGTCTGTGATGGGAAGAGAATGAATGGATGAGTCAAGTCAAGTTGTTGTCCAGACAAGAAGAGCCAAGAACTGGGCACAAGTTCTGTCTACCAAGTCCCCGGGATCAATCATCCTTTTGAGTCGGTTCCCAGATAAGCTTGTTTACTCTCAAGTATTGAAGTACACGGTCAAACAGGGGACGGGGGTAGTATCATGCCAAACCCAAACTTCGAAACACCCCAGAACGCACGTTGGTGGCGTAAGGCCACTCCGGCCGCAAGGCATCCAAACAGCCCCCAGACGGGTTGTAAGTTTGTTTGCCTATCGCCCCCTTGGCAATTTCATCCATGCAAGTTTTATACAACTCTACAACAAAACTCATGCAATTAATTCCGACAGACAATCCTTCCAGCTGCCTGCTACCCGGCCTGCTGCAGTGTTCTAGACATTACCTACCTAGGTATCAATCTGCACGCCGGAGTTATAAGGAAGGGGCGAGTGTCTTTGTCCGGTTGGGGCCTTGGGGGGCGGGAGACGGATTCAGAAGTGTCTCAAGTGGAAGGAAACGATGCAGGGGGAAGAGAAAATTAAAACTCCGAAGTGGAAGTGTTGTGCGCCTTCCCGCGTGGTGCTGTGAGGAGAACGAGAGGAGCAGAAGTGATGGGATATCCACATGTTCACAGTTCGGAACGGGAAGGAGCATAGTATTGCTGTTGATAACCGCGCGGAAGGATCGAAGGATCATGAACCATGGGGCTTGAACAAAAGAGGCGAAAAGGCAACTGAAAGAAGTTGCGGAGGGAAAGAGAGAAACTGAGTAGTCGTTGACCACGCACTCTACCTTCCTGTATCTTCCTCTCTTCCCTCTTTCCCTGTCCGGTCACCCAAACCCCAAAAGTCCAAAACCGGAAACCGCAAACCCATGGTTGCCTCACTCGCAAGCAGCCTTGATATTTGTCCTTGGGTCAGTTGTTTCATGATTGCAGCTTTCGCTTTCAGCTCTTCCCTTGTTTTGATGGCATGGATACACTACACAGCATGCACAGATTCGTTTGTCCAGTGCTCACTCCATGCTCACGACGAAATTAAAGGGTACCTTGGGATTTTCAGTGTGGTGGGATGGGAGGAGTATGCAGGTTTGCTATCACTACTATAAAGACGGGATTGAGACTCGGAGGTCTGTGTTTCTTGGGCTTTGAAGGCCCCGGCGGAGAGTAAATATCATGGAGCGATACCTCCAGTCGGCCACGCTGTGCGATGGGGTAAGGTACGTGATGGGGAGGTACGTGGGTGGGAAGTTTGCTTTTGCTTTCAGACAGAAGATATGGAAAGGTGAATGAGATGGGGGGCTAACATGGGGATGTGGTAGCTCTGGAGGGGCGGTGGTAGTTTGGTGACGGGTGGGTTTTTTGGTCACGATCGAGAATCTGGCTTTCCTTCCTTTCTTCCTTCCTTCCTGACTTCCAACATCACTTCCTCTTCTTGCTCATGCTAATGGTATCATCATACATCAGGATGGCATCGTCGTCTTTGAACCAGACCTTCCACTCGTCGGGACTCATTACTATCACAACAAGTTGTTAATTAACTCCGTTCCCCCCTGGACTACTTCGCTGAAAAAGCAACAACTCGACCAACAATGCCAGGCCAGAATGTTGAATCATGGCCTCACCTAGACCACCACAACAACATAAGAAGTTTCCTAACCATTCTCGGACGAAAGGAAGACGAATCTGAACCAGTATCTTTTCCACACACCGTGCTTGAATAAGGCTCAAAAGACTCGCTTTCAACATGCCATACATCCAAACCACGAGCAAGTGCACCCGGGGCCATGAAGCAACCATTCCCAGGCCGACGGAGGGGGAAAGGATGTCTGTTGAAAGTCCATACCCCGCTCACTCACTCGGCTTCCCTTTTACCGGCACTTCTTCCACTATTTTTCGGCTTTCCTGCTTCTCCTTTGTCTCTCTTCCGTTATCAGCTACCGCTCCAGAACCAAGCCCATTTCTAGTCGTCGCCTTTCCACGTCCGTTAAGTTTGCATTTCCTTCCAGCTATCCACTTATCTCCTCCTTGTTCTCGGTCGAAATCGGTTCTCCGTTGTTATTTTCCGATCAAGTGATCATTGTCCAATGAACCGTCGGTTCGGGAACTCCCACTCCATCGGCTCGACTAAATCTGTCTGTATCTCCCTCAACGCATCAGATATGCGGCCAATATGGCGTCCATGACGGTGTCTCATAGAGACGCATGGGTGCTTTCCGGAAAGAGGCGAGTGCTACACCCAGCATCATGGTGCGGACTAAGGGATATATGATGAGAATGGAGTTAAAAGTCCAGTCCCATGCCGTCTCTAGCTGAAATCCATCAACCTCCCTTTGATCCAAACTGAAGGACATGCAGAGACCCAGCAATACGAGCGTAACTGAACCGCCTCGCCAAATCCACGTCTCTGTGACGGATGGGAAACTATAGTTCCACGCAGCCATGTGAATGCCGGCAAATAGGACAGTCAGTGCTACCATGTTGACTATGAATATCTTCTCGGATGCTCCTTCGAATTCGCTGGTTTGCGGTGCAAATGTAGCTCGACGCTTTGGCTTCTTGTGGAGGAGGGATGGCCGTTCGCTGAGCGGCAATTCCTTACTCCACCTGTCCCCTCTTGGGTCCTCAGTTACAGACACTGGGGGTCTAGAAGATGCTTTATTTCTTGCTCCATCCGCAGAAACCAGTAATGTCCCCCGGTCGCTGGCCGATTCTTCTTGAGGCTCCCTACTTTCATTCACAGATTGATCATTTGCCGTCCCAGATATATCTGGCTTGATGATAAAAGACAGACGGATGTCCTGAGGGCAATAGAACCAGCAAGCAAATTCAATAACGCCACAAAAGGCATTTCCGACAGTGATATCCTCAATCAGAGACACAGTGTATCCTCGAGCCAACCGGGCAATAATGTTGACGATAAACCACAATGTCTGAATGATGGAAAGTAATTTGAGTGTCCAGTCACGCTTGGACTTGTCGGCTATTTCGTCGTCTGTCGGCAAGACTGAGAAAGACAAGCTGCCGTTGCTCACCAGCTTTACAAGCGCTTGTGGTCCCACCCACTTCGTCTCTTCAGAGCCCTGAGACCGCCGATAAACACTGTTCTTGACAAAAATAAAGGCTTGTGCTAAGCTGAAGTTGGCAAATTCTGGTCCTCCTACTTGTGCAACCGTTTTCCAAAGTCGCAAGGCATCGAATAGATTCTCGAAGCTTTCAACCGCTCCTGCCTCGGGGAGGAGAAAGGAATATGTAAACCTCAATCCGTACAATTTTCGAGCATCCTCCTTGGAAGACTTGTTCGGATCATAGGCCTCGCCGTGAAATGAACTCCAGGATGAAAGCAGAATGGTGCCGATGCAGGTCCAGATAATTCCCGCTGTCCCTCGTCCAGCAGGTTCCGGTTGGAAGCCAGTGAAGGCTGGGGTATCTCTCGTGTAGTAGAGCGTCGGTGGCATTGGGCCCTGAGGTGCCAGACTCGAATAAGAGGCGATTGTGAGTGTTCGTTGTTCGTTGGGCTTGGTTGTATGAGGATGTGCGAGAAGGGCTGGACGAGCTTTGAGGAGTTTGGAGTTTGACACAAAACAAAAGGATGGAGGGCAATGACTGCAAGAAGCAAGCCGGAAGAGTGGAGGGGAGAAGGGGAGGAAAACAGCGAAGTTACCAATCTGAGGCCTCACTTGCTTGGGCACCAATTCACGTCCGTACGCGGCACTCTGCA
The DNA here is from genome assembly GCA_030685235.1 of Copromyces sp. CBS 386.78. Lineage (NCBI taxonomy): Eukaryota > Fungi > Ascomycota > Sordariomycetes > Sordariales > Sordariaceae > Copromyces > Copromyces sp. CBS 386.78. Next base: position 29,578 of record MU839202.1, read on the forward strand.
CACCAACTGAGCTGAAGCGTTCATATCAACCAATCGAAGCGTCCTCAACGAGGAACCTGGAGAGAGCCTTGCGCTTGAAAGATATTCCACGCGCTAGTAGGTGTTATCAATGCGTACTAAATAATCTCCAGCATTTAACAGAACAGTAGCAGGAAATACAAATGAAGGGATAGAGGCACGTAAAGCGAAAGATAATAGGTACCTCTTCACACATGTGGCTCACCATCACCCGTCAGTGTACAGCTAGCACAACACCTCCCCAACCCGAGCATCGATACACTCGTAACCATTGGACTGGCCTTCTCGATAGGCTGATCACCAACCGCTCATAATCGATCATTATCCACAACAGCCACAACCCGTGGGTCAGCCAAACGCTCACCCAGCAATAGTTACGTCCACTAGCAAGTATCATTGACCGAACCTCCTAAACGGAGCGTACTCTTCTTGAACGGTTGAAACCTCGGAATAGTTTCTCCATGAACGGAAGTTGCTCGGGCGGTGCAAAAAAAAAAAAAAAAAAAAAAAAAAAAAAAAAAAAAAAAAAAAAAAAAAAAAAAAAAAAAAAAAAAGAACAATGCATGCCAATATTGGAGTCGCTGATTGACTGATAAAATCTTAAAGGGGCTGGTATCGCACGTCGGACACTTACAAATAGAAAACAAGGGTACGATTCCGTTACCGAATGACATGCAGATAGAGGGGAGCTCCCGCTCACACGCCGGCACCGAGTACCATCGATCTTTGATCATGCCGGTGCCTCCTTTCCAGAACTTCATCTGACGGCACGAACTTGGCGGACCTTGGTGATACGTATATCCAATGCTTCTTCAACATCGCACAAGTGTGTGCTTGCCATCGACCTCGTTCAGTGTATTGGAGGAGTGCGGGACCTGGAGCTGGACGTGGACGAGATCGTTGAGCAGGTGATGGAATTACTCGATTACTTGAAGCAACCGCCATAGGAAGTGGTCATTTTTGAAAGCAGGATATAGCTCGCTGTGTAGGGCTGATTTGTTGAGCTATGTAGTTTGGGGCGTGCATCTTTTTGGATGAGACTGAGCAAAGGAGACAGGAGGGGATAGCTCTGCGACGCTGATCAGCGTGGTCTGTTAGTGCAGATGGTGATGGTGTTAGTAGAGGGAGACTCAAGACAGGCCAAGAGTCGAGGCAAGGACGAGGGAAAAAGCGGGTCTTTGAGTGTTGAAGGTGATATAACTGAGCCCAAGATTTCTGATAGCATCTATGAGAAGATATATTTACGAACCTCATCCTCCCAGCACGGGCCCCTTTGCGGCTGTCTCTGGAGTATGATTGCCGATTTCCTTCTCGCACATACACGCCTGAAACAGTGGTCCATATCGCTCCCTCTTCACTTCCGGATATCTTCTCTCGTTTATGCATCCGCAACGCTTGTAACTGACGAGTACTGCAGGCACTTTCGAACACATATTGGATCTGTGGATAATAAGATATTGCTGGAGGGTGGCTGTATAATAGCTGGAGTGCTGCTACGGTATTGGCCTTGGAAGATGACTGCTGTAAAAGATGCAAAGACGATGGTGATGTCCTGAATGATGTGGCAGTCTGAAGGGGCTTCCGTCACAGATATTTATATCTGATTTCGGAAATTCGGTATCGTGACCGCGGATGCGTATTGCCAACAAACATCGTTGGCAGGCTCTACTCTGACCGATTTAATATTCAACAGTCGAAATCGGCCATTGATCCTAAAAAGAAGACCAAATGACATGCTGGAGCTACCTGTCAACTCTTTGACAGCCTGCCTCGTATTGGCACTACGCTTGAAAGGAACCCGGCCTGACCCAACACATAGTATCCATTGGCTGGCAGGTGTACACTTCGGTCGTGGAAGGGTTGTCCAGCTGCGAATATAGAAGTGCAATTACGGTCCGCTGCCGGGAGAGTATACGTGACGGCTCTTTCTTTGACTACTTCAACTGAGATCTAGTTGGGCCCCTACAGACCAGCTGAACGTCGTGACAGTATGTTTCGATGCCTTTCTTGGTTTCCGCATGCGCTATGACTTGTAACCAACAAATGAGTCGATTAGGCCAGGCGTCTGTCATGGCGAGGTAACTGTCAGCTTACATTTGGTAAGGAAATGACGAGGAAAAAGGACCATAATGAAAAACAGCTGGATGACCTTCCGAATATGATCTACCAAAGACATGAATATTTGTTGGAAGTTGAAGAAGAAATGTAGTGTAGAAATGCACCATGGCAACCATTGGACCAACTAGAGTCGCCTGATATCACAGGTTCCTCAAGCGCCATCAACAACGCACAAGAGGTTATGCTGATAATTCTGTTGTTCGGGTAGTTGGAGGAGAGTGGTTGCCGTCATGGGTGTGTAGGTCGACATACCGTTATATTTGAAACACTTGAACGTTACCTGTTCTGTCGTGAATATATTTACACATGTTAGAATTCGCCGTCTGAGCCGTGTCCTGTGTGGTTGACGCCAATCATCAATCGTTATTCGACTGGGAGAAACAATAGGATAGTCGTTGGTGTTGTTTGCCCATCCGGGCTGTTGGATACTGGTCAAAAATCTATACGCACCCGTATTACTCCTTTTTACACTTCGCCATTTTGCCAGATACTTCCCGTTCCGTGTGAGGCAAACGGAATACGATACACACCAAATGGCGGGTGCGTGGATTACATCAAGATGCAAGAGGAACATATCCAGTGAATCCATCCGGGCTCGGCGGACGAGATTACCCGTTGGGGAGGCTGACAGTTCCTGTCTATTTCCCAACTTCCTCAGCAACGGGTATGTACATGACGGGGGCATAGCCATCGTGGCTTCCCTGTACATAGCGTGTGCAGTCCAACTGCATTGTCTGTGGCAGCCGCGCTTGACATCCTGCTTTTCATACTGGTGTATCTTCCGTCTGTGATTGTGGAAATCTTACTTCGCTGGCGACAAGCACCTTCTACAGCAGAAGCTTCAAAGAAGTGTCACAGCCAACAGAGGGATATCATTTTGTGCAATTCGACCTCTCCTCATCACCCCATCTACCATCTTATGGTTGCTACTTGCGCGATGAACTGGCATGAAGGGGATATTTCTGTCACAGCCCACAGGAAAGCATCACCAAGGAGAAGTCCAGTCCCAGCTCGTGGCCGAAGTGGTTCATTCCACCTTCATAGAACCACTTGCCGAACCCAAAGGACCAGCCAAACCATCAATGATCTCCGAACCCAGCGTAAAGATCATGACAGATGGGAAGACAAGCCAGGCGCCGCTGGTGACGGGAATCAGCACAAGTCCATCAACAACAGAGGAAGAGTAAAGAAACTTACTTGGGAATAATCCACAACAAGATAAGATCAAACGTAGAGTTATGACCAATATTGTCAAACCCGGAGTAATACTCATTCAGCCCTATCGAAGCCACTTCTTGTCAACAACCCTTTCAATCCCTCACACCCCACTTCACATTTCCAGGACCCAAGGAGGGTAAAACTCACAATAAAGCACAGTCTTACTCAATGTCATCACCGCCGCCGCGAAACCCACTAACAACACCGTGGCTCCCTTCCTCCCCTCCCCTTTACTTCCACCCAAAACACCCCAAGCATAAACCAAATACAGCCCCGTCTCAACAGCATTCATCATCCCCTGCGCCGCCGTGAACCCGTTCCGCTCGTTCCACGCCTTCCACCCGTACACGTAATCGACGCGTCCGTACAGCTCGTAGGGCGTCCAGAGCGGGTAGTGTAAGGCGCCGCCGGGCATGGTATGCGGACGCAAAAGGACGTAGAGGGTGTCCCAGGTTACGAGGGGGAGGGAGATGAGGAGCCAGAGGAGGGTGAGGCGGGAGGGTTTGTTTTTGAAAGGGGTGGTGGCGGTGGTGGTGGTGGGTTTTCGTGCCATTTTGAGATTGAGTGGTGGAATGGTTCGTTTGAGGGGATGGTGGTAGTGATGAATAAGGAAGGAACAGAGAAAGTCTTGATATGGTTGCGGAGCGAAATTCGGGGTATGTACAGGTGCGGAAAAAGAGTGAACGGATGGAGGAGGAGGAGGTGTTTCAGGAGCAACCCCTCTTTCCCGGTCTCATGTTGCTTGCGCTTGGAACTTGTGACGGAAGGATGGAGGTTGAATGCTACGATGGTCTAGCTGAGCTAAGGGAGATAGCTTATTAACAGAAAGAGGTGATAGCTGCATGGAACGACGTTAGGCTGCTATCTGACTGCAGTTTGCTTGTCAGCGGGTGTTCCTGGGCTGCGTTGCCGAGAACCGAACGGCGGGAAGGCACGCCACTGGACGAGACACTGGCGGGTAGGTAAGTGTGGGGATGTTGGATGGACGGGATTTCAGCAACACTGGGCCTTAACAAGAAGCACATCAACTTTGTCGTTAACGCGGTCTCAGGACATCGGGATATACGTTACAGAACAGAAAAAACCATTATATTAATTAAAAAGCAGGGCAAGTTGAAGCCAGTCAAGCCTGACATAAATTGTAGAATGGCTCCTTGAAAACAAGTCATGCCCCATGTTCGACTATGAGCCTGAGTATAAGTGATAGCAAGCCGGGTACCCGCTAACAGTCCGCTAACAAATAACTGAGCACGTCGCGACGTCGCGAGCTTCCCGGAACTTCCTCAACATCGCGACACAACCCAACAACCTCTGCTCTGAGCCAACAGGGCTCCGAATAGCATAGGTAGCGCAGCGCAACTACGACCCCGAGGTACTAAAAATTGCCGAGGCAGAATCTACCGATGCCTTCTGCATGAAATCAACGCAGCCTGAGGGTCATAATTGCGTTGAATCGAGCAAGGCCCTCTCCGCGCCGAGTTTGTTGCCTGGGCTGCTTTGTTTTTTCTTCGGAACTTTCTGCTCTGGACACGGGCATTTTTTGAATGAGAAGCAACCTCAAACAATTCATCCTGTTTGTTGTGTCGTGGAAGACGACCTCTGAAGAGAGTTCCTGACCGAGTCTTTAGTTGCATCAGTTCTCGATCGTTCAATCTCGCCAGCGTCGGACCGTTGACTGGTTGGTATAGAGAGCACGCCCTTATCAGATGTACAATACTTGCATACCTCTATTCTAGCCTTCTCGGGCTCAGTCTGACGAAGCAAACCGAGCTACAACCATTGCTGGCTTGTCACGGACACGCTCCTTTCTTACATGATTGGCTCGATGGCTTCTATATCAAGGGGAAGTGCTTGGTCGCCTGACTGCCTTTCCATGAGGAAGTTTGTCACCCATCGTGACATACTGCTCTGCTTGGGGGATGTGGTAAGAAGTCTCATTTCCTTTAGGTCATTGCATTTCGCTCGCTCTTCGACATCGCTTTTACGTTTTGTTTCCCTCCGAATCCCTGCTATTTACCCTTTATTATGTATTTACATATTTCTCACAATCTTCTAACCCGCGCCCTTTTAGATTGGAGACCGCTACCTCCTACAAAATCTTCGTCTCACTTGTCGGGCCTTTGCCACCGCCTTTGAGCGCGCTCTCTTCCGCGTCTATATCCTCAATAGCTCGCAGCGCTTGAGGCATTTGCTGGGCCAACGGCAAAAGTTTTCGCCTAATTTGAAGCATGTCCGTCATCTTCATGCACGCAACCTTCTCGGTGAACATATCGGGAACACGTCGTTATGGTCTGGACGAAGAGAGATTTATTTCACTGAGAACGTGTTAGATCGGCTCGTGAGTTGTTCGTAAGTCCCGCCACAAAAATGACTCCCCAAGAATGATGTGAAGATGCAATCCTTGTGATAATTAAGGCTGACATGTTTTTCATTTTGCAGCATGGACCCCTACCCCATTCTTCTCAGATCTCTATCCCTGTACGCACCCCGTCTCACTGTCCTCGATCTCCATTGCAACTTCGGATGGGGGATCGACCAAGTACCGTCTGAGCTCCGTAGATTTCGTGGTCTCAAGGAGCTCAGCTTGCGGAATATTCCGGATCAATGGGACGAGTACGTCGAAGCCATCACCACGGTTCTCATCAACTCTCCCGATATGGAGACGTTGCGCGTGATGGCCTATGAGAATGGCCCAGATGCAAATATAGACCCATGCTTTGAATCGTTAGGCAATTGCGAGTATGGGCTACTTCCTCCCATCTGCGAGAGATTTGCGGAGATACGCCGGAGAGACGGTGGGTCTCTGGACGGTAACGAAAGACCGAATATACCACGCCTGAAGCTCCGAGAAGTAACAGTCGATCATCACTCGATGAACCGATTTATCCTCGATGTCCCCGATCCGGATCTCTCTGATGACTCTTTGCATTTAGAGCATTTCACCGGCAATCATCAAAAACATCTCTATTTGGGAAAGCTCACCGATCTTCAATATCTCGAACGGTTGCACATCGAGATGATACCAGACTGGACCGTAGCTGAGCGCCTTGATCTCATCCTGCGCCTACCGAATCTCACTCCGGCCATCGCCCCACGACTGCGGTCATTGACTATATCACCAGTCTGTACCCGAGAGTCCTACAGATGGCATAACTGGGTCATCGAAAACAACTTTCTTGAATACGCTCGTCAGGTCTCGCTAGGTAGGCTCGAACAGGTCTTCCGAAACTCACGGGTCGAGAACCTCTTTTTCGATTGGACCGGCCGCGTTAGTCCCTACGAGAGTCTTTACACATTGCTTTATCTCCTAAAGCATGATGGAGAAACCACTAATTCTCTCCGACGACTTGAAATCAACACGCCGGGCGATTGGACAAAGCTGCTCCCCGCCCTCAAAGATACCTTGTCGCACCTAAGGAAGCTCAAGTATTTCCATTTCCACCTGGTGGAGAAATATCCTCCGCTCTGCCTCTCGTGGAAGGCTTTAAAGCGTGAAATATCTTCCCGGCCGATGGAGGCCCTTGCAAAAGACTTTTTTAAGGTGCAACCAAGCCTTCAATTTGTCGAAGTCAACTACGTTTTGTACCAGGTTGTTCGGTGGGATCCCGGCACCCGTGATCTTTGCGTCGTCGAGGTCTTGGATCGAGAACGGGAGTGGGTTGCTCCAGAAGATACCCCGTGGCAAGGGCCGGAGAAAGACGCCGTGCCTTTCAGAAAGTTGCTTTGAATGACATTCGAGGTAATGATATACTTGCGTCGATGAAGCGAGCAATTTCAGTTCGTTTTTGAGGATGCTGCTTGTTCAGAACTCGTAAAAGGGTTCAGAATCCGGCGACGGAAAAAAAAAACACGAATAAGTCATATTATAGCAACGGTTAGAACAACGGAGCATCAAACTATATGACGAAGGCTTTGATGGTTTACAAAATGTATGAACGTGTGACATAGGGCACGTGCGGAACTGTGTTGTCGCTGAGATGACCGAACGACGCATGAACGTTGTGATGCAAGAATAAGGGGCAAGGCTTGGCAGATTACCCGCCCGAGCATGTCACTAACAGCTCTATGTGTCAAACTCGGCCTACTTGTGTTAGGAGCAGCTATCTCCAGTACCAGAGGCAAGCCGAACATCACGGAGGAGGCACACCGTCGGACCGATCGGGAAGACCCACCGGTAGCGATCTGTGAAATGAGGGCGTTCGGCGGTGTGACACGGAAGGCGATGACTAGTCGTTCATGGACGGAAAGCATACGAGAATGTACGGGAACCGACGTTGTTGCCCTATCATAGCTCATGCGGCTGAGCGACCAGACATGATGCGCGTCCATCTGGCCCCGATGCTCACGACAAAGAGCTGAAATGGAACTGAAGCTGGCACTAACCGGGTGTATGTAGATATCTGTTGGCTTGTGAAGTTGAACAGGCGGGTTTACTTGACATTGTTATGAAAATGCACTTGCACCCATCCAAACGCCCATTGTTGCCAATGCATGGCATCAACCGTCGTCAACTTAAGCCTGGCCTTTTGTGTCTTGTTACCTTACAATAACCTTTCTTGTTACACAGCAGCTCAGGTAGTATGGGAGAGATGTTACTGTCCCGTCTGCTGTCCACCGAGGTCGTTCTACTCGTTCGGGGTATGTAGATAGCCTTATGACTTATGTTCCCTTGAGAAAACATGTAAACCTGGAAAAGTAACTGATAGCAACGAACGAGGGCGTTCTATGTATACTAGACCGTACTGCCGTACTGCGGTGACAGGATGCTTGACTACTGTTGGTGAGGCTAATGGGTAGAATGAGTAGATATGGGAGAGGTACGGGAGGTATACATGATGGTGGAAAGTGTTATTGGGTATGAATCGATGCGGGGGCAGCAGTCATGGCACAAAATGCTGTGGGCATGTAAATGTGCCTATTTGGGACCCAGCCTCCCTCTGTTGGACCCTTCGAAGACCCTGATCATCGCTTTGTTTCACAAGTACACCCACACTTCCCCAGGACAGGACAAAGGAGGGTGTCATTTGGTAGGACCGGCGATTCTTTCTTCCTGATTAACGAACCAATCAAGCGACATGAGGGAGTATCAAAGGTGACCTTGGATCATCATCAACAACTGTTGAACTCCCACTGGAAGATAAGGGTCGAGGAGAGGCCGGCTTCGGCTTCAATATGTTATCACTGTTGGTGGGACAAGTGATGAAGGGTGTTGGATACGGTGCCACCGCTTGGGCAACAGCATAAAGGTAGGTTCGATACTTGGGCCTGGCCTTGTCCTGTAATGTTGCACAAAGCGCAATGTGAAGACGTCTGACAGAAGACCTTGAGTAATGTGATACGGAGGCAGCTTTATTGGCCAAGCTAGGCTCCAGCCCTGGAAGAGTAAAGATGCCGATAAGACGGCATGGAAATCATGATGAGAAGGGGTAAGCAGTACAGTGATGTAGGTATAACACGAGGTGGGATTTGGTGAGACAGGGTTGTTGACGACATGCTAGCCCAACCAAGACATCAGAGCGGACGTGGGTAGGGTTTGCGGGTTGATGACCGGACTCGAGGCAGACCATAAATATTGGGGTCTGTTGTATGCGGTTCGTATTTCGCGATGTTGGCAGGAAAAGGGTGCGAGAGGAAGAGGCCATCGGCGTGTCTTGTGTCAGCGAGGCTGGGAACTGAGTCAGCAAAAAACTGCAGATTTGAGGGTATCGTGATCTTTTGAGGTGACGAGTAACTTGCAGGTGGGACTCGACTATTGTAGAAGATTCCGCGCTCGTGACCAGGTATGGAACATCCCTTCGGATACCGACCTACCAGACACCAAATTTGGAGGATTTCCATGGAATTTGAGATGTTGTCGAGAGGAAACCCGAGGGGGAAAAGGACAGCACGAAAGAGGAGAGGAAAGCGACGGGGTGTCAACTTCTTTGGCAAGGAAAGAGGTTTGAGGTTCACAGGTACCCAGTGATGCCGGCAGTCGGTCGGTACTTCCTTTCAACTCTCTCGAGTACTATCTCGTCCCCGCCAAAAGACCAGTCATCGTGGGGCTGTTGCTGTCTCACTCTTGCCTCTTTCCTGGGTGCAGCCTTCCTTCCTCTTGGTGAGCCAGGCTGCCTGAATGGAAATGGAATTGATGCAATTTTGTTCCTGGAGGCCTAGAATGCTTAGTTGTTTTTCTGGGCGCATTTGTAAGTTGTTTGCCTGAAACCCACCTGACGGGAAGTCGGGGTGATATCTCGGATGGATCGCTCATTCTCAACGGGAGGATGGGCTGAATGGATGAACCTTGATGACCTGTTCAGCCAGGTCCCCGTTCTTCGCCTCTTTGACCCCACCGGGAGAAACATGCATTTCTGCTACGAGACGGCCATGTTTCGAAGTTGCTTCTTGGCTTGCTGATCACGAAGGAGGCGACATCTTTTGTGATGAATTCCAGTTTCCGCCGGCACCCAGCCCATCACCAAAGTGAACTTCCGCAACTTCCGGGACGACAACGACGGTCGAGTGCCCAAGGCAACCAATCAATATCATGTGCATATTGGATCGGATTTGGGGTTACGCAAGAAGAGAATATCAGATGCCTCGGATGTGAACTGCAGTTCAAAAACAGAAAGGCAAATTGGGGGAGGTGGAGATGAAGCGGATTGCCTTTCACCCGCAAATCCGCTCCGGCCATGTCGCTGCCGGTCCTCCCTCCGGTGCCTCTGTTTTGGCAGTATCCGAGTTGAGTTATGTTTGCTGCGAAAAGTGTTAGCATAATAATAGCCAGTAACATAGGGCACCATCCTAGTGTACCTCTCCCTACCTCTACTTGTAGTGTGTTCTTGGAACCGGCAAAGAAGAAGGTGTGTGTAATGCAAACATCTCGAAACTCGATTAATTCTCTGTCTGTTGCCCTTTGAACTACTGCAGTGTCGAGAATGTCTTCGGATGCTTACATGAAGTGGTACCCGACTCCTTCCACCTCCTCGTTTGGTGGTGATGTTAGAGGTCTGTGTGGAGGTCTAGAATACACGTTGCGTGATGTTCAGTGCGGGCCTCTGGAAATCCCCATGTAGCCTTCGTCAAAACTCCACTGAAACGGCGGGGCCATTGGGGCTCTGGGAATGCCCCCGCTCGTCCCGTCAGTGCCACGCCGACATCCCCACTCTCCCCGATTTTCCATCTCGTCGTTCCCTTGGCCCAGTCCCACCGCTCGCATCCCGCGCGTCTTCGAATTTATCGCCCTTTGCCATCACCATCCAGGCAGAGCAGGGATCCGCCATTCCCCCCTCACGATACAACGAGCGGCATAATGGAGGTCGTAGTACAAGCACTGAACGGTACGGAGAAGTGGAAAGGCACAGCATGAAGCACAGTAAGTGATGGTCGACGACGAGGACAACGGCAACAGCCAGTCAAGATGCTCACCAGCCGGCTAGGCGCTTTTCTCCTTGTCTGTTGACTCGGCGATGGACAGGTTGATAGGTGGTACTGCTTACAGTATGCAATCTCAACATGGCGCGGTTTGCCCAATATCGCGAGGCCTCGACTTGGGTCCAGCTCTATCAGCCCTTGGACCCAGAGCACAAGAGGATGCCGTGCGCCTCACACCCCGCCGTCCAGGCCCCTCGAATGTCCTCCGATCTTCGCAGCCAATCCCAACCAGTCACCAAAGGCCCAAGCACCAAAAAGGATCAACCACACACCCCCTCCACCACATCCCGCTCGCAGCCCGTCATCTTCGATGCCTCCGAATGGTGCCTCTTCCCACGGCCTTGAGTCTTTGACTTGGCCCTTGACGGCTCTTGTCCCTGCACCTCTGTGGTGCTTGCGTTGATGGCTTCTGCCTGCGAGAGCTGTCATGCAGTGCTGGGTTGTCAAGGTTGTACATACAGGTGATGGCCCAACGGCTAGTCTGTGGTAAGAAAGGTCCCGTCCCGGTCGACGACGCGACGTGGCCAGCCTCTTTATACCCTCAGCCAGTCGCGGAAATGGCGAGAACTACGTATATTACTACAGGGAGGGCCATCGCCCATCGTCGTCCGGTTGCCCAACCCACAAGACTCTCCCTAGGTAGACTTCTGTCGTCTAGACTCTTTTGTGTTTCCAACTAGCGGCATGAAGCTCCGACATATGGCTGACAGTAAGCCTCAGCACGCGAGCAAGAGGTACGTGGACAGTCTTTGTTGTCTGTGTGTTTCCCATTGTTAGGGCGAGGTATCCCGCCGGCACTCCAGCTGGCCCCCCTCTGGGACCCCTTATCGCAGCCAAGTGATCGACAAAGAGTCAGTCGATCGCTTCCAGAACGCCCACCCTTACCTATCATCCGCCACCGCCTATCCGCTCTTCGGACCCTTGGACCCTTTGGACCCAGCACCCGGGGGCTCGTGGTCACATCCCCCCCTGTTGGTCGCGTCTCGGTCGCCTGCCGCTCTCCGGACTCTCGTGGACCGTGACCCTTCCACACCTCGGGCTCACCTTGGGGTTTATAAGTCCCCCTTGTCCCATTTCTGGTTTCTTTGTTGGGACGAGGAACCCTTATTGTATCGGTCTTACTCGCTGACCCAACATTTGTCAGACCTTCGTTTCGTCGTTGGCCGTGTTTCCGTCCAGCCATATAACCTTCTGCCACACCGACACGCCCCGGCGGCTTTTCCTCCTTCTACCCTCGTTTCTCCTCATCTGAACCTCCTCCATTCGAATACGATACCGCCCATTCGATCGAATTCCAGCCAGACTTCAGTTGCCCATCATGCACGGCTACTCGTCGTCCTCCGAGTCGGACGACGAATACAGCTATCGTCGGAACAAGGGGAAGATCCCGGCGCCCGCCAACTCCAACGATGCCAACAAGAAAAAGAAGAAGCTTAAGCTGCCTCCGCAACAGTCCGTAAACCGTATATGGAAGCGATTCAGCAACAAGAGGTTCAACAAGGCCTTGGCAATCTTGCCATTCGACCCAGTCTTGCCGCCCACCATCTCCGACCGGTCTAATGAACTGCTCAGTGAGGGGTACGAGCGAGCTGCTGAGGAATGCCGAAGAAAAGTCAGAAAGATTATACAAGAATGCAAGAGGGTGAACACGCGGTACCGGGATCCCGGCTGGGACTTGGTGAGTAAATCTGGTCGAATACCTCCCCGTTGCACTGTGACTGACATGCGGTTTCCTACAGGACTGGGATCTTAAGATGGAGAAGGGCCACTGCCTGAACAGCTTGGGCCGAACCAAGTTCGATTTGAGTGCGTCTACAATGCAAAATCCCAGTGCAACCGTGCCCAAAGCGGTGAAGCGTGTCCATGAGATTTATGAGAAGCCTACGTTCATGGCCAAGCTCCTTGGCTCGGACGTCAAGCAGGGAAGCTTGGGAGACTGTTGGTTAATGGCCAGCTTGTCTGGCCTCGCCAACGTCAAGGACGGTATCCAACGGATATGCGTCGAGTACGACACCCGGATCGGCATCTACGGTTTTGTGTTCTACAGAGGTATGTTTCTACCCCCATGTCTGCCATCGAAGCGAGTTGCGCTAACAGATCTGCAGATGGCGAGTGGATCTACTCCATCATTGACGACAAATTGTACCTCAAGTCACCTTGCTGGGATTCGCCAAGTATGCAGCGTAATTTGCTACAACAAATCGATCGCGAAGATGTCGAACGGGTGTATCGTCAAACCTATCAAACTGGCTCCAAGGCCCTCTTCTTTGCCCAATGCAAGGATCAGAACGAGACCTGGGTGCCTCTGATTGAGAAGGCATACGCCAAAGCTCACGGCGACTATGCTTCTCTGTCGGGAGGATGGATTGGCGAGGGTCTGGAGGATCTTTCTGGCGGTGTCACAACCGAGCTGCTGGCTTCCGACATACTCGACCTTGACGGGTTCTGGGAAAATGAACTCAGCAGGGTCAATGAAGAGTTCCTGTTCGGTTGCAGCACAGGTCTGCTTGACGGCGGTTATGGTGAGCGCGAAGGTATTTCCGAAGGGCATGCCTACGTCGTCATGGAAGCAAGGACGCTGAAAGACGGCACACGCCTCGTCAAGCTTCGAAATCCCTGGGGTAAGACCAAGAAGGGAATCTGGGAGGGCGCCTGGTCAGACGGTTCCAAGGAGTGGACCACCGATGTCCAGGAAGAGCTCGGTCACCAGTTTGGTAGTGATAGCGTCTTCTGGATTTCCTACGAAGACCTGTTGCGCAAGTACCAACACTTCGACCGCACTCGTCTGTTCCGCGACCCTGATTGGCGCTGCTGCCAAAGATGGATCGGTGTCGAGGTGCCATGGAAGCCTCAGTACAACGAAAAGTTCCACATCAAGCTGACTCGCGAGTCGCCCTTGGTATTGGTCCTCAGTCAGCTCGATAACCGGTATTTCAAGGGTCTTCATGGCCAATACTCTTTCCGCCTACACTTCCGTATCCACGAACAACACAGACCACACGCTGAGGACTACATTGTCCGAAGCCATGGCAACTACTTGATGGATCGGTCAGTTTCCATTGAGCTGCCCTCCATGCTACCTGGCAACTACAGCGTCTTCATCAGCGTTATCGGTGAGCGCAACACCAGCCAACCCAGCATCGAGGATGTGGTCAAGCGGGAATGCAAGAAGCGGGTCGAGAACGAGAAGCTCGTCCAAGTCGGATACGCTTATGATCTTGCCCACAGCAAGGCTGCCGCCCATCTGGAAGCTGTGAAGGCCGTTCGGAAGAAGGCCGACCAGAAGAAGGCTAGCGATGCTCGCCAGAAGGAGCGTCACCGCAATTGGGAGAAGCGCCACCTCAACCGCCAGATTACCAAGAAGCAGGGTCGTAAGAACAACCAGAAGCTTGAGGCCAGGCAAGCCGCGCGCGAGGAGAAGAAGCGTCAGGAGGAAGCGCTCAAGCCAAAGGATGTTGGTGTTCAGACCGAGGAACTCAAGCAAGAGGAGAAGCCAAAGGAGAAGAAGGTCGAGGACACCAAGCCCGAGGAGCAGCCCAAGAAGGCCGAGTCGGGTTCGGACACCGAGAAGCAAGACGGCAAAGATGCCGAGGCTGACGAAAGTCCTGAAGGCACACCTCTTGCCACGCCTGCCGAGACACCAGCGGCCGAGAAGACCGAGAGCCAAGCTTCCGGCGGCATGGGCGCCGACCTTCCCACGCCTGACCCCACACCGGCAATCGAGAAGACAGAAAGCCAAGTTGCCAGCGGAATGACCGTTGAGAGCGAGAAGAAAGCGGAGGAGACCAAGACTGAGGAGAAGTCCAATAATAAGGCCGAACATGAAAGCGAGGTCCCTTCGTCGGCTAGCTCCGAAGCCTCCAGCGGTCCTTCCTACACTCCCAAGACCGATGCCTCCGTAGCCGGTGCTGCGGACGAGAAGGGCAAGGAGAAGGTTCCCGTGCCCCCTGCTACCGACTCCAAGGTGTCTGGTGGACCTCCTGCTGCACAGGAAAAGAAGGAAGAGGAGAAAAAGCCCGAGGACAAGCCCGCCGCCAAGAGCAGTCCGCCCAAGAAGAAGTCGCCCAACATGTACGTCACTTCCGACGGCGAGTCGAGTGCCTCTCCTATCGAAGACTGGGAGGAACTCTACAGCTCCGACGACATGACCCGCAAGCCACGCATGAGTGCTCCTCCTCCTCCCGGTACCGTCATGGTCAGCAAGTACAAGGACGAGACCGATGACGAGAACGATCCAGATCCGTGGAACGCCATCTGCGTCGTCGGTCTGCGCGTGTACTCCAAGGACGAGGATCTCGAGCTGCGCATCGTCATGGAGGGCGGCGAGCTTGAGGAAGGCGGTATGGGTGAGAAGGGTGGAGTGGATCTCGATAATGCCCAGGCCAACGCTGGCGGGGCGAGAATCGAGAGGGAGAAGAAGGAGGGCGAGGATGCGTATGAGGGCGATAGTGAGGAGGAGAGGAAGAAGGGGAAGCACAAGCAGAGGAGGTATTCGGTTATTGTGCAGAAGGGTAAGGGTGAGGAGGAGTATGAGAGTGCGGTGGAGACTCAGAAGGACGCTCTGTGATGGGCTTAGACTGCATTTGAGTTCCTGCGTGCATTAGAGGAGAGCGATTGCGGGTTGTTTTAGGTTCTTTTTTCTGGTTTTATCTTTTAGGCACATGAACGGGTTCTTGGATATGCTCCCCATTCAGTCGTTTCGGGCATTCAAGGGGAGGAAAGACACACACAGAAACACAGCACGGCCCCACGGTACTGGTTTGGATGGATTGCGGGCGTTCTGGCTTAGTTTTAGATGGACGATGGGATGGATCGGGATGGCTGTTGGTAATACCTCGTGTTTTGGTTAGCATGGCAGTTAGTTAGTGAGCTCGAAGTCCACTTAATCAGTTTGCCCAGATGAATGCCTTCTCGTCACAATCATGAACGTGAAACTTTGAAAAGTTGATAGGAATTTCATGGTATCATTCTCCCAAAGACTACAGGCAAACCAAACTCGTAACTCCTTCCAGGGCATCCAGTCCGAATAACCGTTCGTAAACCATTCATAAACCATTGCAAACATATCCGGGGATATCCTTCCATTATAATATCACATCCATCCCTTCTGGCGCATCCAATCCTCACCCCTACTTCAACTCATTATCTCCTCCGTCTCGCAGCACGCTTCGCAACCACTCGTCGCAGTCGCAAAGCAACTCGTAACCCGCCTATGTTGATCAAACCTCAAACCTCAACAATAGTCGGCAAACTAGGCTCAAACTTTCTCCCATTAATTGACCTTCTTCCTCCCCACACTCGCCGCCTTTTGTCCCTGAGTCGCTCCTTGGCTGGTGTAGCGAACGTAGGCGAAACCAGCGGCAGAAATAAGAGCAATAATGAGGAAGTTGCCTGTTTTTTGGTGTCTGTGTTAGCACTTGTTTCTCTCTCTCGGTCCCGTTTTTATGATTTTTTTTTTCTTGGAATCTTTTTTTTTTTTTTTTGGTTGCCCTTCCCCGCTTGGCTCGATTTCTCTTCATCATCCCGTCATCGCCCGTCGCATGCAGGCAGGGAACGCTGGTAAAGCGGGAAGGAGCAAAAGGATCCAGCAAGTAAAGAAAATGGAAGGGACGAAGGAAGACACGTATTATTTTAAAAAAAAGAGGAAAAAAAAAAAAAAAAGAGGAAAAAAAGAGGGGATAAAAAACGTACTAGCAACAAAACTTCCCACACCGCCCAACGTATTAGCAACCCCTTTGAACAGATCTCCGACGAATGCGAACAGGCCGAAGAAGAGGCCGAAAAAGGCTGAGAAGATGGTGTGAAAGATGTTGTAGATGCCAGAGAAGAGGGATTGGATGAGCTCGGTGACGGAGGTTAGGAGGGAGGTTAGGGCTGTTGAGATTGCCATTTTTGCGGAGTTGGTTGCTTTTAGTGGTGGTTTGTCGGTGGATTTAGGGGTGGTGATTAAGAGTCGGGTTGGTTGGTTGGTTGGCTGGTTGTTGATATCGTGATGGATTTTTTTGGTGTTGAGTGCAACTGTGGAGGAGTCAGTGCAAAAGTCAGTGGGAAAGTGTGTTCAAGACAAAACAAGTGCAACCATACGAGGGGATTCCCGAATATGAAATATTTCCACTTTTAAGAGCGCATTACATGGCAATGACTATATTCCGTTCGTATCCCGTCCGTGCAAAACCAAGCCACTGCACAAAGTGACGATGACCCAAGTGACGATGACCCCAGTGACGTCAGAGGCTGCCTTGTCCTACACACAAAACAGCCAAGACGATGGAACCTCCAAATGCCAACGGGCCCAACAACACACCATACCCAAACAAAGAAATGGAGATCGACAACAACCATGGATCGCGGACCCTACGCACGTCATTTCTTGCAGGAAAACGTGTTTTTATCCATTTTCCACCGTTTTTGATAAGTTTCGGGTAAAGCATCGTTGGACTTCGAACATTGAAAGGCCAAGTGATGCAAGAAGGGTCCAGGTGGGTCTGCGGTGGACTACTAGCGAGAAGAAAGGTCCAGGCCCGGATATCGGATGGAGTTGAACGTTGCGTGGAGTGCCTGCATGCGATTGAGAACGAGAATAGTTAAGTGTCTGGCGAGTGTGGGCGATGGCGAGCACTCGACGGATACGATCATTACACGGCCCAACAACATAGCGGTTGCCCAGGGAACACCATGAACCGATGCGCGTAGTTGCACCATAGCGCAAACCATCAGGGTATCATGATTACTTTTCTTTCTAATTATTCAAAAACAAGCCGCAGATCAACTTTAATCATCACTCCTAGGTTATCCTGTTAACATGATCCGTCCGAATAAAAATTACTGCGCCTGCCCAATGTTTTCAGCAACCGCCTTTCCCTTCCCCTTTCCCTGGACTTCACTCGGGGGAGTACCAAGTCTCTCCGAAACCGGCGAAGCAGCTTCAGCTCTCGCGCCGGCAATACCATCCTCCGAAAGCGGGCTTGGCGACCTCGGAGCATCCATCAGATTACTGGGCGCAGACAACCTCTGTTCGCGATTGGCATGTGAATCCACCGGAGACATCTGAGAAGCCTGAGCCTGAGCCGGGCCAGCTGAAGCCTCTCCCTCTCTCGCAGGCAAGTACGAATCAGCATCGTCCTCCCTTCCCTCGCGAATTATGGGCAAAAGGCCAGGTCCGCCCGAGCTAGCACCACCACCAGCAGCAGCACCGCCAGTGGCAGAACCAGCAGCAGTACCGGCAGCAGGACTCATCATCGGCTGCGCAGCGCCACCCCCTCCTCCCTCCCCGCCATCCATCAACCTCTGCTCCTCATCCCTATTCAGCCCCATCGTCTGCCTATCCTTCTGCAACACCCTCTTCCACAAAACCCCAGCAACCAGCAACCCGACCAGAACCAGCGTCCCAAAAACGATTCCCAGCCCAATGCTAATAGGCTTCCAGTTCCTCATCCCATAGTAATAATAATCCACGTCCGACGACGACCCGGAGCCTCCGTGCGTAGATCCACCGCCACCGGCAGACCCGTAGTTGATGGAGTCTGTGGGGCAGTAATACTCGTAGTCTGAGCAAAAGTATTCGGATTCGGGAATGATGGCGCCGTATTCGGTGAATGCGACGATGTTTGCTTGGTCGAGGGTGGTAGCTTTGGACCCCGAAGAGGAGGAAGAGGCAGAGCTGAAGACGGCGGGCGCAACAGCGAGTTCCTGGCGGGCGAGGTCGAAGACAAAGTAGGAGCGGCGGAGGAGGGAGTTACCTAGGTTGTAGTAGCTGCTGCTACTAGAGCTAGCAGAGGAGCCGACGCCGGCGCCGCCGAGGGCGCTTGCGGTGTCGTCCCAGGTTTGGATGCTGAAGACGCAAGCGCCGTCTGGGAGGTCAAGCATGGAGTTCGTTGAGTAGTATGCCACATCATTCACGGAGACCTGGCCGTTGAAGACACCCGGGTTAAGGATCAGGTCCGTGCTGTACACCTGAAGGAGCGGGCCGCCCTCGCCGCCTAGCCGGAACGCGATGACGGCCGCGTTGCCGTCATCGGCGCAGGGGATGGTGTACAGGCCCGCGGTGGTGTCGTGCGTCGCTCCCACGACCGAGGCGATATTGCTAACAAGGTCGCTGGGGAGGAAGGAGATGAGCTCGCCCATGCCAATGGTGACGTCGAAGGGGAGGTCGTTGGAGATTAGAGAAGACTGCATGCCTCCGTCGGGAGCGCCGAGGCGGGTGGTGTTGATGGAGTGGACAGATACGGAGAACTTGCCGGCTACGGCGTGCGGGTTGGTGGCGCTGAGGCGGATGAGGTCGCCTTCGTAGCGGGACTTGTCGATGGCACCGAACAGAAGACTGCCCGAAGAGCCCCCGCCGTTATCGAGCCAGATGCTGTAAGCCGGGGTGGAGATCTGGCCGGAAGAGACCATGCGGTCGAGAATGGTGGGGTAGGTGCCCGGGGTGCTGTCGCCGGAGTAGGAGTAGTAGGATAGGGTATTGGAGTAGTTGTACCCCAATCCCAACACGCCCATCCACGAGTTGGCGTTGTCGACTAAGCCCATGGGGTAGTTGTCAAAGGTGAGGTCGCCGATGACGAGCTTGTCGGTGAAGTTGGTACCCCTTGCATAGCCAGAGAAGGTGAAGGCCTCAAAGTCGGCGTGTCGTGAGTTCGCATTTCGGAACGTGGATGACTCGGACCGGTTGAAGCTTCCCCATACACACTTGTGGACGTCATCGCTTTCTACATCATCATCGTTCCAATAGCGCTGGTAGTACTGATAGTCACAATACTCGGTGGTGGCGTCAACAAGCCAGGTGTCGGTCGAGGTTGGCGATATGAGAAGCGAAAAGTCCTGGGGAGGAGTGCCGACCTGGGCTTTGACGAGGTACGGGACAACAAAATCAGATAGCGTCCTCGAACCGTTTTGCCCTAGGTCGAGGTCCATCAGCTGGGGGCGCGAGAAGGGGAGATGGACATAGCCATCGGCGGCACTGGCGACTTCAACAAGACAGAGCGCGGCTGGCCACAAGTGGCGAAAAAGAGCGTAAGGCGCCATGACTTTGGTGAGTCCGGCGCGTGAGTGTAAGAATTGTGATGAAAGAACGTGGTTGAATCAGTTCATGTTATGTGAATTCTGCTGTCGGTGCAGATGGTGAAAGTATCGGTAGAACTTGGAACACAAGACAGCAACAGCAACAAAGAACAAACAGGCTATGAACGAGAGGACGCGACCCAAAAGGCCAAAAAACGTGAGCTACCGTCCGTCCCGTACACAGTGAATTATTGGAGAGGGGGAAACAAAGAGAGAGAGAGTCCGTCGCCCAAAAACCAGAAACGGTGAGAATTTTCCAACATGGACGGACAATTGAGATTTGAGGGTCCCATTTCGTCTTCTAGCGTAGGCTGCAGCAGGCAGATGTTCTAAAAGAGGTTAGATCCATTTGGGTTCCCCGTGTTGGCCGGCTTAGTTCGCCTTCGAGAACCTGGCCGTCGCCAAAAACAGCATCACGGATGAGCACATGGCCTGTGCTTGATTCAGGAACAAATGGGTGGGTTGACCAATCCGACGCTGGACAGTCGTCTCCCTTGAGGTGTCGCGTTTTTGACATTGTGGCTTAGGTATTTTGGCGAGTTGCAATCTTCGTGTTGATGGATGGATTCGATGCACGGTTCTTGAATGATGTTGCGGATGATTGAAATGCGGTTCAAAATCGATGCCGGGAAATGTTTTCGACGTCCTTCTCTTCAAGGCGGCGCAATCGAATCGCACCGGGGATATCGGCCTGAAAATCCCACTGAATGGCAACTCGGGGGTACCTGCCCAGCTGCCCTACCCTAGGATACCCCCGCGCTGTCGCAGGACCATCCCCACCGCGATGGCTTCAAGCCATGGAAAACCAACCACAAGAAACAAGACGGATATTTGAATCGATAAAGGCATCAATGGGTATCTCTAGGGTACTCGTCAGGTCTTCAAAATCGACCGTCTGACTAGCGGCGGGGCCACTAATCAGGACCAGCGACTCGTACACGACCAGCGACTCGTACCTAAAAAATAGGGTACCTCCCCCACCCGCCATTTTACTAGTAAATTAAGGTATATCCGTTTAACTATATATTTTTTTAATTGCAATAAGTTATTTCCAGCCTAATTCCCTGTACTACCATATCTGCGCCCTATTACACTCAACCTCGTAAAACCGCTATTAATACCTTTTATATTTAACTACTCTTAATTACGCTCAATCAGTCTTAATTACACTTAAATCCCCTTTATTTAATCGGTGATCGCGTTATCGTATTATTTCTCTATTAGCTCCTATCCTTTCGCAACGGCGCCTCGTACCCCCCTATCGATCGCAATATATCTCGTCATCCTTATATATTTACCGGTAACTCTTTTAATACCTTAACTAACTTTAATAATATCCTACACAAGTTTAATAATATTCTTATAAACGTGTAGAAGTCTCTCCCCGTAGAGGGGAGGGTTTAAATTGCTGTAAAAGCTTTCTAAAGCAAATAATTTAAAACTATAGCCGATGTAGCGAAAGCATTTCGAACTCTATATAGATAAGTCGTTAACCGTTACAAAAATATATATTCGGGAGCTAGGAATAAAGGTTTTAATAAACTATTAATTAAAGAGGAGGATTTTACTATACATACTTAGATTAATATACAAATATCTATTAGTAAGTAAAGTAAGCATTATATTATAAACTTACAAGTAGCTAACTATATATAAGTATCGAAATAAATCTACAGCGGTTAGCATTAGTAGCGACCGCCCTAATACAACTAAACCGTAACTACGGTAATAACGCTACTATCCTTCAAGTTAACAGTAGATAGGTACGTCGTTATATAGAATATAAAGGCTTATATAATATTCGAACAAAATCTATAGCTTAGGTTAGGAAAGTATTACAAATACGAATAAATATAGAAGATATTTTTAAATTATTCTATAATACAATAACGAAATACAACGTATATTAGGATAATATTTAGAATAATAATAAGTCTGGTTTTAGGGTTAGTATATTAAATAAAGCCTATTTCGTATAGACTTATACTAAAATAATAGAAATACAATCTATTAACCCTAACCAGAAAATCCTTATTACCGTACTTAAGTCTATTTTAATATTTAGCTATACTATCCCTCTCTTCGTCCTACTTCCTAGTATTAATATTATATATAAATATATCGATAACTCCTTCGACGATAGAATAATTATTGCAGCCTCTCTACAAACTATATAGATAACTAATACGCGTTAAACTAGTTTAAATACTAGGAAGAGTATTCATAGCCTATTAATAAAGAGGAGAGAAGGGTATTAGTATTAGATAATTATAGTAATTATTATACTATCGAATTTCATAAATAATACCACTAGTATAATATTACCCTATTTTTATTACTTCTCTACTTTATCTACTTCCTTCAACCTCTTAATATTAGAATATTTCAAGTATATAAATACTTTTATTAAGTTAATATACGTAAAAAGTTCGCCTATAATAATATTAACTATATTAAGCTAGATTTCCTTAATAGCTTAAAATAGGTACGTAAAAAAGTATTTAAAATTAAAAATATTAAGTTTATTTAGAAGAGAATAGGCTTATAGCCGTTCAATCTTAATCTAATATTTTCTAACCTTCGTGATACGGGGGGTCTCTCGATAACACCACATTGCAAGGCAAGAGTATTAGAAAAGAAGAGAAATATTATAAGAGGAAAGGTCTATATCACGGGGCGAGATGGCACCGTAGGGGGTATGATGAGATATGCGTTGTTGCATGAGGAGAAAGGAGGAGAGAAAGGAAGTGTGCGCGGAGGTCTGGCTGTATATAGGTGAGAACCCTACAGACCAGACCGTGCGCGGGCACGTGAGGCTGCACGTGACGATGACATGTGCGTGGCCAGAGCTCTGGGCTCTGGTCGGCACAGCACATGTGCAGTCAGTACAGCACAGCACATCACAGGTCTAACCCTGTGATAGTCTAGCTTCCAACCAGCCATCTACGCGCAATAGATATACTTCGCAGAGAGCCCAGGGCACGGGCTACAGGGTAGTTAATACACGTTAGTAACTGGGCATAGAACTAGAGCCTCCATAGCAGGCCGTATCTCCATAGTAGCCTAACTAATCTGGGCTATTACGATTAGTTTAAACTATAATATAAGTATAGTATAGAATCTAGGGATTCCTTTATTATATGCCGGCTTATAGAGAAAGAAAGTATTATCCTTAATGCTATTATTATTATTATTATTATCGATGGCTTAAACCTTTAGGTCTATTCTAAAGTCTTTTAGGTCTCCTCCGATAATGAATAAGTCTTCTCCGAAATTATTTAAGTCTCCTCCGATAATGAATAAATTTCCTCCGATATTTCCTAAGTCTCTTCCGATAAATCTATTTATTTGGGGCGGTTCGGGATATTGTGGAATTCGCTAGGAAAAATCGTCGATATTTAATAAGGTCCGAGAAATTAGGATAGTAATTAGGGAAGGTAGATAATAATTAGGAAAGGCTATTCTATATTAAAGGAGCGAGGGTATAGTAATTAGAAAGTAGAGGTAGGTATTCGAAAGAGAGAGAGGCACTCGAAAGAGAGGCATTTAGAAAGTGTTAAATCCGCTAAGAAAGGTAGTTCTATAGATAAATAGAAAAAACGAAAAAAAGGGGGTAAAATAGAGGGTTCTCTAACTAGTAGAATTGGCAG
Organism: Copromyces sp. CBS 386.78; assembly: GCA_030685235.1. Taxonomy (NCBI): domain Eukaryota; kingdom Fungi; phylum Ascomycota; class Sordariomycetes; order Sordariales; family Sordariaceae; genus Copromyces; species Copromyces sp. CBS 386.78. The sequence continues at coordinate 53,052 of MU839202.1, forward strand.
GATAGTAACGGATCGTAACGAATTCTAATTTCCGGGGAGAACTAACAAATTATTAAAAAAGGAAAGGTAAAAGTAATGGGACTAAATAGGACTAAAGGTATAAAGTATAGTTAGTAATAATATTTTAGTATTGTTTTAAAAAAGAAAGAACTATTTAGTTTATAATATAATTATAGTTGCCGGGTATAAAAAAAGAGAGTAACGACTTTGTTACTATAATAAAGGAAGCTATTACTAACTTTTAATTATAATAGAACTGCTAGGGAGTAAAGCGGTTACTTAGAGAAGTAATAGGAGTTTGCTAAATTATTTAGAGGTATTATAAGAAAGGGAGTTAAAAATATTAAATCCGCTAAGAAAGTATTATTATATAAATTAATCTAGAGTGCTAGAAAATTTTAAAGAGCGTTAGAGAATTTAATTCGGTTGGGCGATAGTAGAGTCTTCGAAAGAAGCGAATTCTAGTAATAAATATTATTTAGTATTAGGTGGAAGCGTTTGGTTTTAATTTTGGGATTTATTGCAACGCCCGTATTATCGTTGTTAAAAATAGTAAATTAAGAATTAATAGTAGGAAGTTTAGTTTAATGAAAAATCGGTCGAAAAATTTATTATTTTGGTAGTAATGTCGCGGGGTATAGCCGGTCGATCTAGTTGTATATAGTAAATTTAATTAAGAGGACCGCTTATAATAGTATAGAATTTGGTTCGCGGTCGAGAAATAGCGCGCTTAAGGGATTCGAAGTTTGGTTTAGTAATAATAATTAGCCGTCTACTTTACTATTTTGCGACGAGTAAAGTAGAAGAAAGTTGCTATCGATAGTAATAATTGCGAAGTTTAATATTTTAAGTGATAGTCGGCCTTATAAATCGGACTAGAAAGCTCGCGATAGGAAAAATTAGTGAGTTGATTAGAAAGGTATAGTATTAATTGCGAGTTCGACGTCCTAGATAGATTGTCGATTTTATGAATCGGATTGGGAAGTTCGTAATAGGAAAAATTAGCGAACTAATTAAAAAGGATTACGAGGTCTTTTCGCGATAGGTTATTGAACGTTTAGTTGTAGCTACTACCTAATACGGGGGGTTTCTTAATAATATTATATTGTAAGGTAAGAGTATTAGAAAAGAAGAAAGATGTTGTAAGAGGAAAGGTTTGGCTTCTAACTAGCTATTTGCGCGTAGTAGATATATTTCGTAGAGAACTTAGGGTACGGGCTATAGGGTAGCTAGTATACGCTGGTGACTGGGTATGGAACTAGAGCCTCCATGGCAGGCCGTACTTCTATGGCAGCCTAGCTAATTTGGGCTGTTACGACTAGTCTAAGCTATAATATAGGTATGGTATGGAATCTAGGGATTCCCCTATTACTTCGTAATCCCTTAATATTATTAATTAACGAAGAGTATATTAAATAGAGACAAAACTATATCGTTCGCTTTATAGAGTAGGGGATTATCGATTTAAAGATAGAAAAACTAGTTACCGTACGACGTTTACTAGAGTAAGCAATAATCAACGTACTAAATAGTCCCCCTATTACAACTAATTCTTATATAATAAGAAAACTCCTTACGTTAATTAAACCTTTAATATTAAAACGCCAAACCTCCTCCTAATTATAAATCGATTAGAGTAACGTAGTTATACCTAGTCTCAACCAGCCCACTATCAACGAATATAGTACTTATATTAAACAATACTTTTCGTTTATAATTAAGGGTAATTGCCTTCTATTACTAATGGTTGAGCACGTTATAATTAAGAAAGACAAAGCTACTACCATATTTAATCTACTAGTATTTAAGGAAATAGAATTCAAATATAAATATAAGGAGGAAGCGGTTGAAGAAGTACTGCGTAAATCCTATACAATTAACTATCTATTATACTATAGTAATATAATTATTATTAGTAATATTCGGTTACGTACCGCTACTAATAAATATTAACGTATTACTATTACTAAGAAGGAGGACGAGCGTATCTATACTCGAGAGCTTCAATAGGAATAAACTACGTTAAGGGTATAGATTAGTAGCTTTATTTCTACTTACAAAGTATAAATAATTAACGAAAAGTTACAATTACATATACTTATGACTTCTAGAAAAGATATTAAGGAGTTTGCAATACTATACGAGATATAGTTAATTGACTGTAACTAGTTAGTTAGTAAATATCGTAAAGAGAAAGCAGCTCGTTAGAATTATTTCCAGTCTAAATATAAAAAGGCTATTAATAAGGAAGTTAAGCGGTTAGGAGGGATAAAGATTATAAATAATATAATACTCCCTTTATATTAGCAACCTCCCGGTAATCTTCCTAAACTACATACTCTATAGGTATTTAATAAGGCACGAAAGAGAGTTATAAACGAAGCTATTACCGTATAGCTAACTAGTAAGGGTATTATTATTGTAAAGAAGGAGGAGCAAGTAGAGGTTGAGGTTGTTAATAATGAGCTAGTTAATATACAAAACGATCTAGACTGGTAGCATCCTAACGATCTACAATATATAGGCCGTTAAGAAGATGAAGAGTATAAAGATTATAATAATGATAACGGCGATAAGGCTATTTATAGTAACGTTAACGACGATAGGGAGGAGGAGGGAGATGGGGATTCTGATTGTAAAGAGATTGAAGTTGTAAGGTAGTATATATTAATATAGATTATAAATTTAAATATTAGTATAAGTATTAGTATAAGTATTAGTATAAGTACTAGTATAAGTATTGGTGTAAATACTAGTGTAAAATAACGATATTTAACTTTTACGTACATATGTTGGTCGTGTCAACGATATTGCATGCGACTAGAAAATATGGATATATTACTAAAAAAAATTATTGGCTCCGGGTGAGCGACTTTCATTTGCTAGCGAAATGGCGGGTGGGGGATGTACCCCGCTCGGTACGAGTCGCTGGTTGTGTACGAGTCGCTGGTCCTGACTAGTGGCCCCGCCGCTAGTCAGACGGTCGATTTTGAAGACCTGACGAGTATCTGTCTTTACGAGCTATTACAGTAAAAACATTAAACCATGCAAATATTTGCTCTGCGTGGGTCACGCCTCCATCACAAAGCCCACCCGACCCGACCAACCGACTTCCATCCATCATCATCATCATCATCATCGTGTCCAGCACTTCCCATGTATTACTCAGCCCGTCTGGTTCCCTTTAACCCCCGAAAACGCCTGGTATGTCCACAAAACAGAAAATCTTATCCATCAGGCATACCTAGGCGCCATCTCCCCACTCTCCACCGGCGGCGCTCCCGGCCGGGCATCTCTCTGATAAGTAGGCGGCGGCGGCGTCTCCTCGTACATCGGCGGCGGTACCAGCGGATTCAGACCACCGGTCGGTACACGCCGTGTCGTAGGTTGTACGGGTTCACCCTCACTTGTTACTGCTGCCCCCGCCCCCGCCCCCGCCCCGGTCTCCGCTCCGGGGGCTCCACGCGCCGGCTGTCGCATGGCAGGAGGTGCAGCGCTTGGAGCCAACTCTATATCCTTGATGGCCGGGTTCCGTTTCTTAAGCCCCCTTGATCGGAAGCTGCAGCAGGTGATGGCGAGGACGATGAAGAAGACGATGACGGCAACGGAGATGATGAGGGGGAGCTTGTCGGAGGGGATATGGCCGCAGCCGTGGTTTGAATGTTGGCAGGCGGCGCGGGGGGGAATCGTGAGTCCCAAGGGGAAGGGTGTGGATGTTGGTGCCATTTTAAATGTTGATTGACGTTGGTTTTGTCACCACCTGGGAATGTGTGGCAGTGGTGGTGATGGTTGTTGTGGGTGAGTTTGTTCACTTGATAAGTTTGCCCGATTGATGCGTTATTATTGACTTGTACTATCGATGGCGGGTGTTATTGAACTTCGAATACTCGGTCCATGAGGTCTTCCTTGGCAGTAGGAATTGACAAGCCCAAACTAAGTGAGTAAAATACGAGCCATTCAAAACCCAAAACGGGGGGGGGGGGGGGGGGGGGCATCGCATCCTTTTATGCTTGGCACACACATGTTGACATTTGCCCCTTTCAACTGCATCCCATCGCCAGAAACGGTCACGAACCACGCATATGGTGTTGGTGGTAGTAGCGCGTCTGCGCATTGTCAGGTACGAAAAGAACACTGCCTCTTTCCAATGGACACCTTGAACCAGATATCCAATATTGGGTTCTAGCCCGTTCACTCACCGGCGACCATTGGGCCGACATTGTGGACATCAAATGACCCTCTGGGGCTGAGACCATTTCAAAGGCCGGGACCGTGAACGGCCAAGAGGGAATAGCGGGTATAACGGCAATGAGGTCGACGCTTTGGGGAAAGCCAGAGTTCAGGGTCTCGTTCGGGACGATCCGGAAGGCGGATTGTTTGATTGAACGTTGAGTGTTGTATGAAGCGCTGTTCTGAGGGATATAAAAGCTTGCATGAACCAGAAGGACTTCAGTTGGGAGTGATGCCACGTTCAAAGTGATCTGGTGGTCGACAAAATCTTGGCTATGATCGCGGAAATGCGCTCCTGGGCGTTTACCATAACCCGCTACATAACTCGCTGCATACTTGTAGGTACGATTGCCCAGCTATGCGCAGGGTCTTCCCCACCATGACCCTGCCGAGCCTGCCAACGCGAAGTACCTTGCATATCATCATGAATGGCTTGGTCTACCTCATAGTGCAGGCATGGATGTGAGGAACCGGGAATCTTGGTCTTCGTGGTGTTGTTGACACCTTGGACACCTTTTTGATTGGATATTTGGATCAAAGAAGATGAAGGAAATGGACTGAGTTTTTTCATCAGCTTGAATGGAAAAAGAGTCTTCGTCAAGACTTCGGTGGAAAGAAGAGTCATGTTTTCAGTCGCAAGTGTCCGTTGCTGGCGATTCGCCATTTCCAGCTTGTTGTCGGCTCCCAAGTATTTGATCTTGAATCATAGTCCCATTTCCAGTATCCAAAAGCGCCCTGTACCAGAGAAAAACACACGCAAACTGAGAATCATGAAACTGCCCATCGATGGACTACTGGAAAGTTCCCACCCTGCTTATGAACCGGCTCCGGCTGGTACGGCGGCGGCTGATAAGTCCCCGGCTGCGCCCATCCTCCAGCAGGGGGATTGAGTCCGTTCCGGTTCTGAGCGTGGTGCTCATACGGGTTTTGCGGTGGTGGTTGATTTTGAGATGATGAGTGAGCCCATCCGCCTGGAGCTGCCGTTGCCTGTTTCATGTTCTGGTGCATGTTTTGGTGTGACCGACGAACTCTCCTCCTGCGAAAGAGGACGGAGAGGAAGACGAGGACGATACAGACGACGACGATGGCGACAATTACACCGATGAGAGCACCGCGCGAGAGACGGCGCCGGTTAGTGCGGTAGTAGCGGGGGAGGATGTTGGCGAGGGCTTCGCTGCTGGAGGAGAGGGATTTGGCGATGAGGGTGGATGGTGTTGGTGCCATCTTCGATGATGTTTTGTCTCCTTGGTAGGAGTTCAGGTCGATTGGCTTTCAAGGTTGATTATCTGTGATGGAGGAACGCCCAACTTGATTGATTAGAGCGAGCTTAATGTGATTGGGATGAGTGAAACTAGACAAAACCTATCGATGAGAGTTGAATCGTCTCTCTTTATTCACGTCATTCAAGTTGTGGTGGTTTGCTTCTTTGACAACCATGACCGCATTGGAAGGGCCCGCGACCCATGACGTAGAGCGGGATAACTGGTTGTTTGTGGTATTCACACTGCCTCGATGTTGTGACGCCACTCGCCGAGCCGTTATGATGATTAGGTTGAAATATAGATCATTGGAATACCAAACCTGCACATGCACTGACATTTGGGGCGATTTGCTTGGCTATATCTTGGAATCGGATGGATATCGGCAATCTGGCCCAGGCAACCAAACTATCACAGTGTTAGTCGGCCCAAGAGAACCTAGGTCATGTCATCCTTACCAACACTAAACATCGACTATCGGAACCGGCATCCATGGAATCTGTATAAGGGAGCCGGTACTACAACTCCGGCTTGATTGAGTCCGAACTTCAACTGCACCGGGGACGCGCCAGCTGAGTGATCGATCGGATGGTGTTGAGCGAATACCGGGGCAACCCCACTAACATTTAAGCTTAAAGTCACTAGTGGAGCTGTCTCCAGTGCCCAAGGAAGACTTCACCTCATCCCGCCAGAATTCCATTTTCCATCGTTCTGATGGATATTGATACAGTAGATACCCTAGTAAATGCAACTCATCCGGGCTCTATGGGAGCCTCTGAAAACCTTGCATTTACTAGGTATCTTGCACTTATTAGGGTCACACTCACATACAAACTAGCTAATGTGGGCTACCAGCATACTTGCATAAGTAGGGAACTTTATATGCACTTGCATTTTCTGGGGGTTGCATATACTAGGGTGTCTACTGTACAGGGAAGCCGCAGGAATTGCGCCGATCCGAAAATATGAGCCCCTTTGTTGGGAATTTCGGGCTGTGCCCCCAGTCGGCCGGGGCTATGGTGGGGCAAGAAGTGTTCCGGCACCACGCCCGCCGGGATACACTCTCAAGACCTTGAAGCTATCATAGCACAGCATAACATCAAGAAGCAACCAACAAAGCTAATGTAGTAAGTATGGTATAGCGTAGTGTCCTATAACAGCTAACCCAAGCTCCAAGCAAAGGGTTTACCTAACCTAACCAGCTAACCTAAGGAAAACAGCAACCAGCAGCCCAAAGCCCCCTTTTTCTCACTACATAAGCAAAGTAGCAAACAAACAGATAGGGGTTGGCAAAGGAAAAATGCGAACAGCAAACATGAGGAGAGAGAGAACAACAAAAGCAACCAACAAAGAGCCATGTCTCTCTCTCCTATCCATCCAGTCCAGTCTAGTTTTACACTCCAACCGATCATCGATTTTTTCCTCCTTCACATTTTTCCGGGCGCGCTCATAATACATAATCGCTTTGTTTTCGTCTTCTGTTTTTTCCATGGTTCATGACAAAATCCTCTTCTCTCTCACACACATGTCCCACATTGAAGACATCACTCAATCCCAAACACCCACAAAGAAGTCCTTCTCTAGTGAGGCCCCTACCTCAAAAAGAAATAAGGCAACCCATCATCCTCCGCCGCCGCTCTCCCCGATTTGTTGCTCTTCCGGCTCGTACTGTTGGTAGTAGGCGTCTTCTGGCTACTGGTCTTTCCACTGCCACTGCCAGTAGCACTACCACTCTTGCTCTTCTGGCTGTTACCGGAACCGGCACTCTTCTGGCTGTTACTGGTGCTACCGGTACCCTGGCTATCGCCATTTCCAGCAACGGCAGCGGGAGGGGCTGCGGCAGGAACACCGCCACCACCAGCAGCAGCAGAAGCAGCAGCTGGACCAGGGACAGCGAGTGAGCCGGTAGTGACACCGAGGGTAGAAGCAGCTGAGAAAACCGTAGGATCAGGGGTAGGAACACCCCCCACAGCACCAGCACCAGCTGGACGAGGCGCAGCGAGTGAACTAGCAGTAACACCGCCGGCAGTAGGGGCAGCAGGAGCGCCGGCGGGAACAGCGGCAACAGCAGCTTGAGCCTGGGTCAGTTGACCCTGCTGAGACTGAGCAGAAGTCTGCGACGAGCTCTTGGCGGCCTCGGCCTCCCTCCTCTCACGCTCGCGCTGCTCTTGGCCCTGGGCATCGAACCGGACGCCCTGCACGAGCTGAATGTCGGCAAAAACCTCGTTGAAGACTTCGACAAGCGTCGAGAGAAGACGCATGCGATTCCACTCGTGGCGGTACTGCCAGATGGCATCCATGAGCTCTCTGTGGATCTGCTCCATCTGCTCAATGTTGCAGCCGGCTGTGCGGTCGACGAGCGAGGACCAGAACTCGCAGACCTTACCGTCATTGAGGATAATCTGCTGGGACGAGTCTGTGGTGCTGCGGCGACCGGGAGGGAGGTGGGCGTTGTTGCGGCCAAGGGCCGGGCTGTTGTTGATGTACGGAGAGCTATCCGTCTTCTTGCCGGTGCTGCCAGGGCGGACGGGGCCGTGCAAAATCCTCTCGAGACAGTCTGCGATCGCAAGATCCCTAAGGCGTCTGCCTTGCGCGATACTCTGTTGGCTATCCGGAGTGTCGTTGCTAGGCTTGCTGCTTTGACTGTCGCCGTTACCGCCACCCTGTTGGGTTTGGTCCTTGGAGGACGACGAACGGAGGCCACCAGCGGGAGCTTCGCTAGTCTCGTGGGCCTCGGCCTCCTCAGGCACAGACGGCAGTAGAATGCCCTGCGCAATACCAGCCATCTGTGAATGAGGCCACGGGCCACTACTACCAGAAGAGTTGCTCTGGCTTTGGCTTTGACTGTTGGTCTCAACAAGGAACGTCGCGGCAGTGCGGTTGATTGTTGTCTCCTGGCTCTCAGCCAACTGCGGTGTTCCGCGAGGGATGCTCTGCTGGCCATTTGTCTGCTGGGTGTTCCACTCGCCACGGCCCGAGCTGGGGTCAGACGTCCTGGTGCTTGAAGCATCATTTTGGATGCCAGCGGGCAAGACTCCGGGGGGCACCGAAGTAAGCACCGATCTCTGGGAAAATGTGCCGACCGTCGCTCTCGTGGACTCTGTGCCCTGTTGCTGTTGTTGTTGATTATGCCGATATCTCAGCGGCGAGCTGATCTCAACTCCCTGTGAGAAGAGCAGAGTGCTTTCTTCCTCCGCCGTCTGGCCGGTCTCGCTTTGGTTAGAAGGATTTGACGTGCCGTTAGTCAGTGGGTGCGATCCGGAAGAGTTGGGGTTTCCGTTCGACTTGGGGCTCGCAATGACCTGGAATCTAGCCGCCGTTGTGTGGCCAGTCTGGATGGCCATGGGGAATCCAATACCAACCGGGCCCAGAGAGTCACTATCCGCCTGGGTCTCGGCAAGGTCAGATTGGATCTTGTCAACCATGGGCTGGAAAGCGGCCTTCTTGCGATGACGCTCTTCGGCCTTCCTCGCTCTCTCGAGCTGCCTCTGGTAAATATCCTCAAAGTTGATGCCTTGGGCATTGAAATTCAGGTTGATGTCAAACACATCGATCTCAACGTTCGTAACCATCTCGCTCGCCTTCGGGAAGTAGTCCTTATCGCCGATAGTCTTGACATCGAGGAGTAAACGCTTAACATCCTCGTAAAAGTCCATCGGGCGGGCATAATAGCCATTCGCCAAGCGCTCCTCGATTGTAGTAGAGTCAAGGTTGTAGTAAAATTTGCCCGTCTTGGTGTCCAAAATGCCGTCAACACCATTTTGGTCCTTGGAAATAACAAAAGGCCGCTGCTCCTGTTCACCCACGTCGGGACGGACATAGTTGGGATCAGACTCCTGAAAAAGGTAGCTGATCGTGTTGAGGGGAATGACGGGCTGTCTGAACTTGCGATACCTGCGCTGAATCTGCTCCATAATCGGTTGCAGTCTGGCCTTCAGCAAGTTCAGGCAGTGGAAATCAAGCTGTCGTTGAGTCTTGATCTCCTCCTTGGTAGGAACCCTGGGTGGCGGCGGCGGGGCAACCGGCAGAATTTCGAGCACCCGCTTCTTGCGGTTGGAGATATCCGGGAATTCTTCAGGGGCCTTCCACAAGTTCTGGATGATGGGGAGAAAGAACATAACACGCTGTTCACGGTCCGGACGGGTGATGACGGGACGGTTCCTCTTCGAGAAGCCGAACAGCTCGGTTAAAATCTCTGCTGGGACAAGCTCAGGCATCGTCTCCACTGTGCCGAGTACAAGAATGGGCTCGGTAGGTGAGATGCCTTTGAGCATCGTGGTGAATGTCGTCACGGCGGCATCGCTGAGGGTCGCCCACCAAGCATCCACATTAGGGATGAAAATGACACTGGGCTTGTGTCGCTTAACCTCGGTGAAGAGGCTCACAATAACTTGTTCAGGGGGCTAGATGCCATAACGTTAGCCAATATTCCACGAAGTGTTGACAGCTGGAAACTTACCCTTGAGTCATTCAATACAACAGGCAAACCAAAATCCTGAACATGGACACCCTCCAAGTAATGCAAAACAGCCTTTGACAGATAACCGTGTCCCATACCGGCCACACCACAAAGGAGCAGGCGAGGGCGATAGATACGCGACCGCTGGAAGTCCTGACTCATCTGCTCCCTCTCGAACCCACCATCGAGATCCTTATACGGCTCATACATGGCCTCCTCAAGCGCGGTGGTCTTCTTTGGGCGAGGCAAAACCCTATCGAGCTGCGCAACGAGAGCTTCGAACTGCTTCTCCAGAAGTGGCTTGACCATTTTGGGAATAGTCATGGCGCTGGATGAAGCCGAACGCTCAGATGATGGCACCATCTTCTTGATTGAATGCATGAAATCGGATGCCTGAATGTGGATCTTCTGAGGGTTGACCACAAGCTTCTCCTTGGACGTGTAGATCTGGGGATACGTCCTCTGAATGGCATTGAGAGCCGCCTCGGTGCAAAGGGCACGGAGATCGGCACCGCCATAGCCCTTGGTGGACTGGGCCAACTGGTCCTTGAACTCGTTCGACAGGCCCCAATCCTTGGTGTGAATATCGAGAATCGATCGCCTTCCCTCAATGTCGGGAAGGGGGAAGTAGAACTCTCTGTCGAAACGACCAGGACGACGCAAAGCAGGGTCGACGTTGTCAGGGCGGTTAGTGGCACCGATGACGATGACCTGGCCACGACCGTCCATTCCATCCATCAACGCCAAGAGGGTAGAGACAATACTGGCATGGATCTGCTCTTGCTTGCTAGACCGCACAGGAGCCAGGCCATCGATCTCATCGAAGAAGATGATACTTGGCTGCGTCCTCCGAGCTTCCTCGAAGAGCAACCTCAACTGCTTCTCAGCCTCACCAACCCACTTGCTTAGAGCATCAGCTCCCTTGCGCATGTAGAAGCTGATCTTGCGGCCTCCGGAGCCGACCGAGTTGGCCAAGGCTCTGGCAAGAAGAGTCTTACCGGTACCGGGCGGACCGTGGAAAAGGACGCCTCGTGGTGGTGTAACATGAAATCTGGTGAACAATTCGGGGTACAAAAGGGGAAGCTGAACCATTTCCTTGAGCTGGTCAATGTGGCCTTGCAAACCACCAACTTTGCTGAAATCGACGCTCATATCGACGCCGAGGGGATCCGCATCCGCAAACGCCTTGGGGTTCTTCGCCTTGCCAACTTGAGGTGTGACGCCTCCAATACCACCCAAGCCGTCCACATTATGAGTCTGAGCCGTAGGATTGAATAAGCCAACCGGGGGAACGGCAGAAGTGGGTGTCATGCCAATAGGGTTCTGGCCAGGACCGGCCCGCTGAACCATCTCGTCGTCGCTGCTGTCGGAATCAACGCCGCCCGTAGCGCCGGTGCCCCAAGGGCCTCCTAGCAGAGCACCTCCTCTGGCGCCGCCAAAGGGGCCATAGGTGGTGTTCAAAGGACGATCCCATCCTGCGGCACCTGCGTTCCTCTTGCGGCCTCTTGCTGGGGTTGCCACAGGCTCCTCGTCTTCTTCGGCCTCAAGAGCGGCCAGGTCGATAGCTGGGATAGTGTAATCGACACGCTTGTTGGTGCGACGTCTCTTGCCGGCGGGCTCCTCATAGACAATGGAGGGTGAGCGGCCACGGCGAGTGGCAGTTCTTCGTGGCCGCGAGCGTGAGCTCTGACGAAGCTCCTCAAGTTCTTCAGCGAGCTCCTCCTGATCCAGCTCGGCTTCCTCATCGCCAGAGTCCTGGGCACGGCGAGGCCTCTTGGCAGCGCGGGCGCGTGTGGAACGTCCACGAGCGGGTGTGCCGGAAGACTCGTCGGCACTGGAGGCTTTGCGACTACCCTTCTTCTTGACTGAAGCCTCCGAGGCATAGGCTTCGTTATCGCCTGACTCGTCACCGGGCTCAAAGTCACTACTAGGTTCTGCGAGCGACCTCTTGTTCAAGCGAGATCCACGCCTCAAGCGGCTCCTGAGTCCTTCGGCTTCGGGCTCAACTGCTGTAGCTGTGGTCGAGGTAGCTGTGGTCGAGGCAGCTACGTTAGATGTGACGGCTCTAGCCCCACGAGTCCGCCTAGTAATCGGAGCATCGTCTTCCTCGTCAACATCTGCATCTTCTGCCGCTGGTTGGCTCTCGATCTGTGCAGGTTGTTCTTCGATAAATTGTTGAGCATCTTGTTCCTCCACGACCTGTTCGGCAGCTCCCTCTTGGTGTTCTTCTTGATGGTCAGCAGGCGCATCGGTCATGTTCGCGTCGCCGGCCAACTCGTCCACATTGTCAACGTTGGGTATATCCGTCTCGACCTTGAATTCTTCGTCGTCGTCCTCGTGGGAGGCTTCAGGGATGGGTGGAGGTTGGTGTTTCCTAATACCCTTGGCACCACGGGTAGCTCTGGAGGGGTGGGCCATAGCTTCCGGGCTCTTGCTTCTTGTTGATGCGCGAGTGACGCGGGTATGTCTTCCAGAGTTGGAGAGCTCGAGCAATGGCTCGTCCGTCTCCTCCGTCCGGGCTCTAGTAGAGCGGCGGGTCGGGGGAGCCATGGTTGCTGGTTCTTTGGCAGCAGCGCCACGTCTTGGTCGTTGTGAGCTTGGCTTGGCGGCTGTCTTGACGCTCAGCACGACAATGCGAGACTTCTTCTTCTTGTTGGGACTCCGTTCAGGAGATTCTATCGAGGGTCTGTGTTGTTCTTCGTCGGTCTCCTGGACGACGTCTTTATCTTGGTCGGACGACTGGACCTCGTCTGAATCTTCAGTGCTTTCCCTGTATGATTGATGTTTCGTGGCAGCCTGGCGCATCCGCCTGCCCGTAGCGTTGACGGGAGCGTCCGAGTCCTCCTCTTCTTCTTCGTCCTCCTCTTCACCGAAAGGAATGTCTTGTTCGCTCTCGCTGATGTCGTCGTCGTCCTCAATGTCGGACCCTTTGTATCGGTTGTTTCGCCTGCGCGCACCGCCAGCAGCGCCTCGGTTCTTTTGGCGACGTGTATTTGCTTGTTTCCTTGCACTTCGCGGGGTTCGTTGCTTTTCCGCAATGGGGTCAAAGTTTTCGTCTTCGGAATCGGATTTGTTAGGGTCGAAATCCGCGAGAAAGTCCTTTTTGCGCTTAGACATAGCAGATTGATGGTGAGGGCAAAATGGCTAGGTATAATGTGGTCCAAAAATGGCTGCAAAAAATAGCCGTGAATAGGACTGGGGTGGGTGGTGGACAATAGTAGGGTGGGTTCGGATGGATGCCTATTCAGGGCCGATGGCGAGAATGGCGAAAAAGCTGGCGGTTGGTGAATTGTTGAGCTTGCGACCGGCTTTTGATCCGATGTTTATTGATGACAGTTATTCAATACCAGGTAGCCTGCATGTACAAGTCATGTTAGGTTCTGTGCAGTGCCGACCAAAATAAAATGCGGCAACATGCCAAGGGGAGCGGGAAACAATAGGAAGCAAAGAGACGGGATGGAAAAAGGATGCAAAACCCAGAAAAGGAAAGAGCCACATACAGTTCTATGTTCTGGCACCCATGAAGATGGAGAGTGAAGTTGGGTCAACACTCCGCTCTCACCTTGCGGTCGGCAGGTCGACGACTAGCAGACGGTGGGATGGACCGCTGGTAGCGTGATGATGCAGCATCGACGGAGCACTTTAGTTCAGGTCGGAGCTGCCTTGAGGTTTGGACAGAGCAAAACCTATTCAAGGGCGCAATTGAGGTAGAGCCAGACAGAATGTCGAAGGGCATCTAGGAGAGGCACTGGCAGGTAGTAGGATTTGGTAGAATGCGACGACGATGGTCCTGTAATGCACAATGCACACACGCAGACACACGCCCGACACTAAACTAGACTGCTCGTGGGAGAGTCGACGTCGGGATGTGTGGTGCCGGTGTTGTTGGTGCCGAGAGCTAAGAGGCTGTAGTAGTGGAGGGAGGCAGCAGTGTGGTGCAACTCCTCTCGCGCGCGCGCATAACTTCCTGGGGGAGGACTTGAAGCAAACTCCAGTGGTTGAGGTTAGGGTGGTGATGGTTGGGGTCCAGGCTGAAAATCGAGATAGCTTCACCTCGGGCAGAGATGCCGTGAATTGTTGTGCAGAAGGAAGGCAAGAGGCCAGAGGCAGGGGCAAAGAACTGCGACTGGCGTGAAAATGCACGGGAAGTGTTGAGTTGAGCGCGTTCGGTTCCCTTTCAGTTCCAAACTGAAAGGTTGCTGGTTGGCACCAAAGAAAGCCGCTCTGGCCAATCAGCACGCTCGGAGACCACAAAAAACTGGTCCATGCGCTGCAGGCACCAGCCCCAGCATTGCGAATCACCTCAAAAAATGGCAATTGCCCCCCGCCCCGACATTTCGCCTGTCGTCCCAACTTTGACGCGTCGTGAATTGAGCACTCCTATTGACGCTGTCACCAACACAAAATTGTTTTGATAATAGCAGTTCAGATTGAAAGCAGAGACAGCAGGGAGTATAGGGAAAGGTGCATTGAGGGTGCAGATGCAAAAATGAAGCGTCAATTCAAAGAAGCAAGTCATTCATGGAAAATAATCGTTGAGAGTGAGACGCGTCTGAGTTAATGATCCCAAAAGCTCCTCAAAAGAGGCAATGTCGTCATACTATTTGAGCTGGTTGGGGCTGGGTGCCGGTGAGGAAAAGTGCACTGGCTCTGGTCGCTTGGTGGGGGTTTCCCTCACGTGGCTTTCGAATGCGGCTCAAGCACTTCGACCTTCAGTTCAGACGACGCAAGGATCCAACAAGGGGAATGAAGCGGTCGGCAAGACGGACGGGGTGGTCAGGGCAACCTACGGGCCAGGGGAAACAACCTACCTTAGGGACGGACAAAAGTCTTGGAACGCTTGGGGAGGCACAAGGGACTCCATCCCACGTTGAGTGATCGGCTTCGGTCCAGCCCTACCGACGGCATCTCACACCGCGGGGCGGCCAGCGGCCAGCGGAACAGCGGCCCCGGCCAGGAGGTGACGACACTCGGGGCGGATGTCCATCCATCCAACCATATGGCTCCTTTTTTGGTTCCTTTTTTATGCTGGCCTAGTCGTTGGCTGCTTCAGTATTTACGTAGGATCTGCTGGGCACCTTCTTGTTACCTACACTACATTCCATGTTAGGTTGATATTTGTGGTTCTCGTTTTGCATATCAACTGGCGTTAGCTGGTTCAAGTTATTGATCCTCTCTGCCCCGTCACTCCCAGGTCGTCTCGTAGCCCATCATCAGTTCTTATCTTGCATTATTTGGTCCGTGCGGATATCGGTAGTAAACATACCCAAGGGCTCTTGAAGTGTTGAGGCACTCAGCACTCAGGCGCTAGGGTTTTGTGGGGTGACCATTCTTTCTTGTAGATTTCAATGTCATCTTTTTGACCCCATTCAGAGCTTATAATGATTGTGAGACAGTGGGTTTCACGCCATGCAACTATGGCCCATCGTTTCCCATGACTATTCTCTACACCGTCTATACTATGACATATGCTTTCTAGCGCAACTTTTTACTGCCTGACCCGCAAAATAACTGCTGTATACCTCCGCAAGATGCTCAAAGAGTTCGGTACAAGTCATGGCTTCCTCTTGATTAGGCGCGCTTGGGGCTGTGATTGGCCAGCGCCTGGGTGTCTTAACAACACACCATGGTGGTTGCGGCTGGAAGCGGCCAGACTTCCTGCTGAACATTCGCTTCTCTCGCCAAAATCATGCCCGTCCCCAGCAAATTTGTAGGGTGCTTCCAAGAGCAAGCGACAAAATGTCCAATGTAGGACTGGGTGGAAGATTTGCAATGCGCATAATCCAACTAAACTTGATGATTTGATCCGTGGCCGTGATCCGGGCTCCTTCAAGAATGATTTACCTCTTCCTTGCCGGCAGTCTGATCTTGGGGAACAGGAGAGGCAGTTGCAGGACGGCAAAGTTCTCCATCTTGTCAGCGACCTTCTGCTGCTTGACGCGAGCTCCGATCTCGATAAAGTATTGGTTGAGCTGCTTTTGCTCCAGCTTGAGATCTTCCCTCAGGTCGATCGTGTTGACCCTAAAGCCGTCGATAATGGCGGCAAACGCACAGCAGTGCGTCATCAGGAGGTCGACGTGTGTCTTGCGCATAACTCCGCCGTCCGAGAACTTGCGGCGGATGTTCTCGATCACGATCTCGGGCGCCGGTGCCATCACCTCCCGCAGCTTATCCCTCTTACCAATACTCCTTGTGCCACGCTCCCTTCCTTGCGAGGTGGCGTTCCAGAAAATGATGACGAACAAGAGGTACCGCAGTACCCTCAGTCTGTGCACCGCATCGTCGCTGCTTGCTACGTTGGATACACGCTTGGCGACGAAGCGCGAAGGTACCTGGATGTCCTCGAGGTTCTTGACGCTCTCCTGCCAATCCATCACCGGTATCGCGTTCAGGACCTCGGATCCGATAATCTGGGCTGGTACGTAGACGTCGGCGATGTCCCTGGCCTCGAAGTTGCCGCGCGGTACTGGTCGGGCGTTGTCGACAGCGGCTTGAAGGTCCTCCTTGGTCGACATGTCCTTGGTGGCAGTCTTGATGGCGTCCATCATCACCAGCTCGCTCTGGCCGACCTTTTGGGTTGTAATGGCGTTCTCGGTAACGTCGCGGATCGCCTTCTTCGCCTTCTTGGTACCGAATGCTTCGCCGAGCTCGTTCCTCATGGCCATCATTTGCTGTTGCGCAGTCAGTCTCTGGGTTTATGCCCCTAGCCAACACCTCCATGCCTACCTGTTTCTGGTTCTTCTCCTCCATTGCCTCGTCAACGGCCTTCTGCGACCTGACTGTGCCGCGGAGCACCGTCTTGCGCGCCTCCACAATCTCGACCTCGGCGGTTTTGGGGTTAAAGATGCCGATGTAGTGCTTCAAGTATGGATCTGACGAGTCGCCTGTCCTGTCCTCGCGAGCTGTGTAGTCCATCGTTCGGTGGTTCGCAGAGTGCAACAGCAATTCTTGGGCGGGCGCGCCATTCTTCTTGCGCTTCGAGGTCTTGTCGGCCGGAGTGGCATAGGCTTGGAATTGTATGGATGAAGAGAGAGCGAGTCCCGAGGTCGCGGCTGGGGTCGCATGTTAGAGTCTTCCTCCATTGGACTAGTCGGCCATGGTTTCAGCCGATCAACATGTGCTTACCTACGACCGGAGGCGCATTCTGCGGCCTCTTCACGGCACCGACATTGATGAACTTTGGCGACTTGGATGATTTCTCGGAGTCAGACTTCGTCTTCTTGGTTTTGGATGTCGTATCCTCAGCGCTCTTGCGCTTCTTGTCTGATGAGCTACCCATGGTGGTGTTTGCGGGCTACAAATGTGCTGGAGTCGTGAAGTCACGCCAAATCAAATGGATCATGCAGCTGGAGAGTCCCGTCGCTGTCTGAACTTCTGAGTGGATCCCGCAGCCAGAAAAAAATTCTGCCGCCCGCCGGGGTCCCGTATCAGTTACCGCCTTTGCAATCGGCACACCACACTCGATGACGACGATGTGATATGTTGATGTTTGTTTTGATCGACTACGAAACGCGAATTGGTTATCGCGAGGAATCAATTGCTTTTTACTTGGTCGAAGAGAAGGAAAAGTAGCAAGCCGCAAGCGCTCTAAAGCAGTCACGTAGACATGGAAGGTGTTCAATTGAAATCACAGGGTAAAGGAAGGCGTGGGACGCGGTTCCTTTGCCCTCGCGCATGCGGGACACTGTCTACCGCGTTGTCAGAAATTGTTCACGAACATTGCAATATTGCCGGTTTTTGATATCCAAATTGATGTCAGTTCGAAGGCTGGATGCCCTGAATGCCGCCCGCAAGAAAGGGAAGGATAAATTCACAAGCATGCAAGGCACGTTTGTCACAGGATTGAAGGGTATTGTCATGAAGCGAAGCGGCCTTGATTGATGTTGCGACTGGTATCCCGAATTCGCATCCCCAAACTAGACAGTTTGCTCCCACCGGCGTTGATCCGTAAACGTCCTGTTGCTACTCAACCAAAAGTTGACAAGGCAACCAGCCAGTACCATATCCACCAACAAACAGTTCCGTTCTGTGCGCGCCGCAGTTTGATGTGCAGCATATCCCGAGAGGTGCATGTTCCGTAGGAACCCTGAGTTCGCCTGATCACCGCGAGGTTTCAGAGCGACCGATGTGGCGGCATTCCGTGTTGAGGAGGAGCCGACACCGAGCCCAAGTTGTTTGATGGCTTAGAGGATGATGATGTCAAGAGCTGATTGGGTCGAGTGAGGCGAGGCGTTTATTTGCTGGGATCGAGTCAGCGCGAATGTTCTAAAGTGGCAATTGTAGCAGCATCCATCGTCGATGCGCCGATGGTGAAACTTACGATCTCGCTCTCATCTTTCTTCTCTTGCGCTTAAGGCGTCTCACGCGCTTCTTTCTCCACTTCGCTCTCATCTTGAACTGCTTGTATGTCAGTATGCGGCAGAGCCGATGATGGGGGATGGCAGCACGTACATCTTGGATTCAAAGATGAGTTTTGCTTGTTGGTGATGGGAAAGAGTTTCAACTTGCGGAGGAGGAGGGTGAACTTTTATCTAATAGGGTTCCAGGGCAAGCAGCCCTGTGGGGTAAGTCAGGTGACGCAAGCCCAAATTGCCAAAAGCTGCCGCTCTTTGTTTGGCTGCGGTCCGTGCGAGGTGCGACCTTTGCCCTAGGTGGCCCAAGCTCCTACGGAAGAGAGCTTGGACTGCATCAGAAGCTTGGCTCAGAGCTCGACTCTCTCGTGCCTGCCTGCCTGCCTGGCGAGCCTCAACCATCGACACTTCACTTCAAGTTCCACTTGCAAGCTGCAATATTCTGATGAAGGGAAGGCACGATCTGCCTGCAGGACAATTTTTGCACAGTGACTGGACCCACGAGAAGGAAAGGCCGATACCAAGGCACGAATTTGCGTCCCGGAAATTTCGTCCCTGTGATCTTGAACTCTTCCCGTCAATTCATTCATTCGCAAAGCCACTTTTGGCCATTGAACAGTCAACGCCATATGCGGCCATAAGTGACGAGATCAACGCTTTCATGAGTCGAAGACCATCATTGTCGGCTTAATCATCATCATTATCCTCTGTTTAACCTGGTTCTGTGTTGAGATCTGGCTCGAAATGTCGGAAAAGCCTGTGGCAAGTGTTTCTTTCGAGGACACTAGCACCAATCCTCCTACTAGAGGTAGGTTTTTATCATGATCCTGGGCAGACCGTGAATGTTGCCATCTGGTTCGGCTGGTCTCCTCCAACCGGTGCTTCCTAACTTTCGAGTCGCCAGTGTAGGCGGTTTTTACATCCGGCCGAACCAGACAGTCAGAATTGGTCGTGACACGGACCGAGACAATAATGACGTTGTCTTTGCCGATGCCACGGTCTCAAGAAACCACTTTGAGCTGTATTCCATCACTGTTGACGAAGAAGGTCGCCATACATCACTTGTGTTTGTACGAGATCGGCAGTCTTCCAACGGAACTCTGCTCAACAAGAAGTGTGTTGGAAAGAAGCCAGACATCACTCCGGGAAGACTACTCCAGACTGGGGATAGCATATCTATCCATCCTTACATCACTTTCAAGTTCTACCAGCTCGATGAGGGAAATTCTTTTCCTTGTCTCACTGCACGCCAGCGAGAGGAGCTCAAGGTAACTGGTGAGCAATGAAAACATACATGCCATGATCTAACTTGACAATTTCCAGCTTCTTGAGGACCGTTATCTGGTGACAGACCGCACTTTAGGAGATGGAGCCCATGCTGCTGTCTACCTGGCCACAGATGTCCTGACAGGGCAGCAGCTAGCTTGCAAAGTGCACAACCTGGATAGACGGCCTCGGTCGCACCAGATACTCCGTCGGATCAGACAAGAGGCAATGCTACTGAGCTATCTCGATCACGTAGGGACCTTTAACGGCACACAGAGAGGCACTTGACTAACATTGACTAACATAAAGTTGACAGCCGAATATTCTTTCCATCAAGGCCGCCTTTGAATCAGCGCATTCTGTGTAAGACTTCCATCATTGTTAGCTAGCAAGTTTGGGCAACTAACGTTTTCTAGGTACATCTTCACCGAACTGGCTACTGGTGGTGATCTCTTCTCGCTTTTATCACGCGAGAGGACACTCCCCGAGCTAGAGATACGTTGGATCATACGCCAGATCCTCAATGCTGTTGACTACATCCACAAGAAGGGGGTTGCGCATCGAGATATCAAGCCAGAAAATATTCTCTGTGCCATAGCGCCCAATGTCTCCTACCGGCTTGTCCTCTCCGATTTTGGGGACTCCGCTGTCACAAACCGTGGAAGATTAAAATCTGAGGTTGGAACAACCTTCTATCGCGCCCCGTGAGTTTCTCAATTTCCCTTCTCAGTTGACTTGTGTCACTGAATTTTTGAGGAGCAATACTAACGATTGGTCTAGCGAATGTTATAACTCCGAGCAAGGTCACTCAATGTCTGTCGACATCTGGTCCATTGGGATGCTTTGCCTTCAGCTTTTCTCTGGATTCCAGGAACTTCCGAACCTTCGTCATCTAAACTTCACCAGCCAAGGCAGAATTGACAGTTACCTCAACATCATCTTTGGTGACCGCAGCTGTGACGCTGCCGTTCAAGATGGCGACACAGACTATGATGATGATGACGACCCCATTGACCCTCAAACCTCCCGCCTTCGGCCAGATGGAGACTTTTCAAGCGATGCAAAGGACTTCATTCGCGGATGTCTCACGTACAACAGCAGGCGCCGGCTCACGGCGCGCCAAGCTCTTACTCATCGCTGGATGTGCGAGTCTGAGGAGGATGACTGTCTCTTTAGGCGTCTTGAGCATGACAATGCCGCTTCATGGGAGCCCAAGAAGATCCGACTAGGTCCCTTCATCGAGAAGCTCGGTAGGGCGACAGATGCGCACGATTGCGATGAACAAGAACCAAGTATGACAGCAGGACTCGTGGAAGAGGAAGACGACGACGAAGACGTTGGTACTAAGATATCACCACATTTTTCACGGAAGCCGACCCCATCGCCTGCCTCCTATCCATCATCATCCCATCAACAACGTGGAGATGGGGCCACAGGTCACCCATTAAGCAGCAACGGCCCGTCTTCTCCTCCGCTGACAATCAGAAACCGGAAGCGCCAGCCAGGTCTGTGGGTAGACTCCGAACCATCACCTCCCTCCGAGGAAGAAGAAGGAGGTGGAGAATACGGCGTTATCACGGCAAACCGTCCCCCTCTGCCCTCTTTCACATTTACTCCACCATCACCAGGCTTGCCAGAACTTTCTTCGTCGCCCTTGTTGCCACCATCACAAGGGTCAATCATCCTCGGCGAATCTAACAGCAACGAGCACGTCGACAGGCGTTCAATGGAAGATGCATCCGTGACTGAGATCTGTTCACGTTGGCAACCACCCACAACCGCATCAACTTTGGCTCATCTGAGAGAAGCAGAGAAAAGACGAAACGACTTCAAGTTGACCGAGTGTAAGAGACGGAAGACCTGTTCTGTCTGATCACCGACCGCCTAACGCCTACCGCGGACTAATGCCTGACAACCCGAGATGCTTCTGTATGATGGCGCTTAGGTGCCATTGGCATGTTGGAACAAGGCTTTGTGTTAGCATACTTGTGAGAGATGCTCATGGTCCTTTTGACGCAATGTAGGTTGATATGTTTTCCCTCTAAGTCGTTCGTTTGAGGGATGGTTGATGACCCGGCGGTGCGGGGATGTGCATTCAGTTTGATTGAGGCTGAGTTCGAACGACATCATGCGGCTGGTTAGGCACATGTTATTCATTCATCCGCCCATCCGGATCCTTCGTGGGCAGCACGCTATCGGAGAGGGGAAAAGGAAAGATGAAAGGAATGGAGGCTGTTTGAGATATGGCTCGGTGGCTTGCCAGGGTTTGGGCGGTCCAGACCTGTGATGTGATGTCGCATGGGTAGCGTGCGAAATCGACGACCTTTGGCCTCATCATACGAAAGACCCGATCCGAGAAGCATCATATCGTTTTAGCGATTACCGAATATATGTGTGTGACCATTTTCGAGTGCCCGACTACTGACGATTTTCCTTCCAAGCGGTTCTGGCGAAGTTAGCGCTCGCTTCTGGAAAGAAAAAAAGACGCAAGAAACGCCGTTCGGCCAGTTGAAGAGACCAGTCGCTTTCGTGGACTCGAGACTGCGGGGAGCGGCTAAAAACAGCAACAGCACGTGCTGAATAAACGCCAAGTTGATGAGGGGGTTGTCGTCGTCCGTTCCATGCCACTCCTTTGGGACCCTTCTCTTCAGGATGACTGCCGTCATCAACCGTTCGATACACCAAGATGATTCTTGAAAGCTTTGCCGGGGTTGACGACAGGAAATACTGATCCAAGTCCACAATTACGACCAACCATGACCAACTTCCAATTGCCTCAGAGCACTCTAGCACCTACCTAGTTGAGATTACCGTCGTCGCGCGCAAGCTGAGCCGCTTACGCAGTATATCAGTCGCTCTCTTTGATAGGCCCAATGAGTACCGCACAGTATGGTCATAGCCAGACATCCTGAGTGGCTTCGGAGGTTTCGCTTCGGTTGGGTACTTGGGAGAGGGTGGAAATCATATGGGAGCTTGAGAAAGCACAAGACAAGGCAACACAAGACGAGAAAGACCAGACAGACAGCGCAATTCGCCATCGGAGGCCAAGACAGCCCAAGATCGCAGTCGAACCTCGACCCCAACTTCTCATTCTCCCAAAGTCCAGTCCGAACTGAAAAGTGAAGGCCCCCAAAGTTGCCAAGGTCGCCCAACTTCCTCAAGACCCCAGAATATGTGGAGAGGGTGACAAGAGAACCCCCGGTCCCTTATCCCGATGCCGATTGGTTCTGCATGCATCGTTTCCAATTCGTCGTCGTCGTCGGAGCGTCCAGGGCACTCAGTGGGTGAGTGGATATGCGGGTCAATCATTCATAGCGGATCACCTCATGGGACCGCACGGTGAGGAGGACGGGAGCTTCGTCTTCAGTTCTTCTTCCATTGCTCATTACTCGTCGGTTATAGGTGGATGTGGGCGAGGAGAGGCGGTTGGCTGGCGAAGCGGATCCACCTAACCGACGAGTACTGTAACCGTTCGAGTCAGAACCGACCACTTTCTCAATCTCACCTGCGTCCGTATGGTCGCTTTATTGTCCACTTCCACTGTCCGATATTCTGGGTCCCGTCATCGAAGTATTGGTTTCGAGAAGTGTCGGGATCCAGGGTAGACACGGTAGAGGGAATCGATGCAGAGTTTACCGAATCAGAGAGTGCGAATCGAGTGCCAATCTTGAAGGCTCTAGCGTAGTGTAATTGTCCGATTTGTGCAACCTAAACGCAGCCCGAACTGGGAGCTTTCAACCGCTGCATCTCTGACTGGAACGGACGGGATCCATCCTCATCCCTATCGCAAGGAAGCAGCAATGGAAAGAGGAGGCTCATCCTCACAACGCGGCATCCTCGCATCCCCGCCCTTTTTGGGGAGTCCTTTGGGAGTTGGGGGGAAGTCGCCCGCCTGCCTCAGCATGGTGGGGTTCTTGAGATTACAGTACCTCCCGGCCGTTCATGTGCTGAACTTGGTTGAACTGCCTGCCCGGGTTTCGTGCGTAAGGTAGAGGTACTCTACCCTTTGTCATTGAGTAGCACCTGTACTGTTTCTTTTGCCAGCCATCAGGGTTCTTGGTTTTATGGTTTATTGAGCCGAGTGAAACGCCTTTTGTTCAATGAGGGGTGAAAAGCGAGATGGAAAAGCGTTGAGATGGATCAGTCTTGTGCTGCAGTAGGTATGTAACCTTGAAACATTGAAACAGAGAGAATGGGAAGATGACATTGGGAGTCGAAAGGGCAGCAACGAAGTCCCCACCATTGTCCCCCACCCACATCATCATTGCCGTCGCTGCCCTGGCGGCGCCTGTCTCGTCCCTTCTCTAAGGTATCAAACTGCATGCTTGTAGTGTGGTTGCTGCGCTGGAGCATTGTGGGTCTCAACTTCGGTTCCTCCTGAAAGCGGAGGCGCGGCGTTGACAGGTCTTTCGATATCGAGGGGTTCCCGTTCTTGTCATTGCCGATGTCCACTGCCAGTTCTGGATGTCTGGCTCGAGTCGTCGACGAGTCCTGTGCTTTCCCATCTCCCTCATCCACTTTTTGTCTCTCACAGTTCCTTTCCATCCACACAGCACTGCAATAATTATAGCTACAGTGACAGCTGTGGTGCCATGTACACGTACTTTGTACGGTATGCTGGGTATCTCAGTTTCCAGGCTTGTGGCACTGCACCTGGTACTGGCAACTGACAGCACTGCGCTCGGTCGGTGCCAATGGAATCTGCCAATCCAAGTTCCTGCCCGTCGAGACGTGGCTCCGTGGGTAGGTGCAATGTTGTCATGTACATGTAAGTAGGTAGGTTAGAAGCTACAGTACGACGGTGCCAGCCAGCCATATCTCGCATGTCGTTCCTCTAAAACGCTCAGGCGCCGCCGCATGGACGGGGCAGACGGGATCGGTACGGAAAAAGGAGCCTCACAAGCCCCCTCAACCACTCTCTCGGGCTGTGCCTCCCTCCGTCCCAGCTTAATCGCACGAACCGGCGGACGGACTGACAACAGCGGGCACCCACCTGTTCAATCAAAGAGGCATACTGGCATGGGTAGTCCCCATCAAAGCCAACTCTGGCTGCTTGGACACAAGAGTTCATCAGGTCTCGCCGCATCTTCCTTCTCCTCACTTACAAGATCCATCATTCACCTTATACTCCACAACAAGCATTCTCAGCTGGCTGGCCCTTAAGTCGATTCTTGTAAAGCCGCGGGACTTGAGGGTCGTCGACATTCCCAAACATCGCCATCCTCAACGACTGGGAAATCTATCAGCGACGACGCCATCCTTTCTTTATATGTCTCAAGCCGGGAGAGACCTTGGCACTCTTGGATGAGACCCCTGATCATTTCCATGCCTTGAGCCGGGCCTCAGTTCCCCTAGCAACATTACCGGAGGGAGCTGTGCTAACGAGCCGGGCGAACCACAGCTCTCAGCTGTCACGGTGCCCAGTCGCATTTTACTCCAACTGGGTCCCTTCAGACTCCCCCTCCCCGCCTCCACTCTTTTAGCTCTGGTCGCACTGGGCATCAGCCAGTGGAGTTGGTGAGTGGGCAGCTGCACCTGCACCTCCCCCAGCTCCCATCCTTCATCGCATCGGACTGTTGCACCTTACAACGACTGGGATCCCGCTCTGAAACTGAATCTGATTTCCCCGGGCTGGCCCTCTTCCTTACACCCTTGCAACCTTCTTCCCAGGTTGTGGGTGGCTGTCACTGCCTTGCGGCTTAAACCGTTAACGATCCCCCATACCATCCACCCCAATCTTGGACGAATCCTCCACTGCCTCGCTACCCTCTGTGCCTCTCCACGTTTCCCGACCCACGATCACCACCAGAGCGGCCGCAAAAAGAGACCGGACGGAAGCAACGGTGTGGGAATCTCCGGACCAAAAAAAGACTCGGTGGCCTCACCTGGCTACTTATACACAAGTTGGACTGGACGACTCCTGGTTGGTAGGTAGCCAAGGTAACCACGGAATACGGCTTACCTTGACCTTGCACACTAAAGAGGTACCCTTGTGTCCCCATCGTGTCTGCCATCCCATCGCTCTGGCTGCTGCTTCAAATCTCCCTCCTTTTCTACCTTGTCCCGGATATCCACCAGCCGTTGCTGTCAGGGCCTTGAGCCGCATTCCGCGCCTTCAGCTTCCCCAGACGCCCAGCCCCCCCTCCCGCTTCCACTGTCCCATTTGGTTGTTCCATCTGGCTCGGGCTTGCAATTTACAAACCCCCGCTCAATCAAATCAGTCACGAGGCTGCTCCCGCTTGCCTGATCCCCCCAGCGTCGCGTTCTCACACGCCCTTTCCGATCTGCTTTGCGACTTCGACCTGGGCCCTCTCCCCGCTAAACTCCTTACCACACCACATACCACACACCCCGGGCTGCTTCTTGCGGCTCTTACATGCCCGCCGCCCTACGCTGCCGTTCGCCAGCGCATGGTCACAGCTGCGCGCGAACTCACATCTCCGATACTTCGACTTCGACTTTACCAGGACCGCTGTTGGGAGCCCTCGGGAAGGGCTTTGTTGACGGGGATTAAGGAACAATCGGGGCGAACTATACGGCCGGTGACCTACGAGTGGTTGCTACAAGAGGTGGAAAGACAAACTTGTCTGCAGCGCATGACGGGCGACCTACGGTCTACGGATCACAACATCCACGTGTCGGCCCGATCTTCGATGGCGAACTGAGAGTACGTTCATTCCGCGAGCGAGAGCACCGACGACACGCGAAATTATGAGTACGACGGCCGCTTCCACTCTTGCCTACGATCCCACTGGAGATCGCTACGATCCAGATGAGGTACTACTAGCCCAGAATAGCCCGTTGATGAAGCCCTATCACCCCCAGCTTGGCCCACCAACGAGCTCGCTGGACGAGTTCCCATACCCCAAAGTCAGTCCTCCTTCCAGTCCGAGAAACAAAAGGTCTGATCGTCACCGCATAAAGTCAAGACCGAGTCAGGGTGATGCCGTCTTGCTTCACATGCTTGACGGAGGGAGACGCCCAGAAATTGCGATTCAAGCCGGCCTCCAAGCCTTGCCATCAGAGCATTCCGATACCGACAGAGACGACTCCCTGGAGCCCGACAGCCCGTGCGATTCCTCCATGGATGGTAATGAAATCATTCAAAGCCCTCACTTCAACGGGGAAGACCGCGATGACGTTGAACACCTCCACCTAAGCCTTCAACGTCGAAACATGTCGGCCGAGCATTCCAGGGAGGTCGATACCGGTGGTGGCTTTGATAGCTTGCAGTCGTTGGCAGCCGGTGCCTTGGGCGTGGTTCAAAACCTCAGCACTCCCAGTGTCAAGCAGGAAGAGGCAGATGCAGGTCCTACGCCGCCAATCACCGAACACGATACCATCAAGGAGAGCGCACCATCGGCGACGATTCAATCAACCATAGCGGCGAGGCGAGCGGAGGCGGATAAGGATAGAGACAGGTTAACCCAGCCTGCGATGCTGACTCCCTATAGCCCACGAGGAGTCGCCTTTTCACCCCCAGAGCCCGGAAGCATCCCTTCGATTACTTCACCTACGAACCCCCTGACACCCAATAGTCTACCCGAAGGCTTACCGCCAATCCAACCGACCTCCCCAGTGTTTGAAGGGGCCTCACAGCAGACACTTCCATCCATCAGGGATTCCCTAGGAGTGGCGGATCTCAATCAGCTGTCCCGTCCGATCATTGAGCGCAGTCCACACCAACCTTTTCCCGGTTCTCCTCCAGGTTTTCCAAGTCTATTGTCGTATACAAACCACGCATCGCCGCCACAATCGGCCGCCGACCCGTACCGCCGGGAGCCTGTCTCGCCGTACTACTTCTCTCAAGGGAATGGCATACAGCGGCCACACGATTATGCCAGCGGCTCAGAACTCTCAGCCCCGGATCATTCGCGCAGTCATATGAATCACTCCGCAACATCACCCGGATCCATAGCCGACCGAATGAGCATCGATGGCCTAACGAGCCATACGGGCACTTATATTTGCAAATTCCAGGGTTGCAATGCCGCGCCGTTCCAGACGCAGTACTTGCTCAACTCGCACGCAAATGTTCACTCATCTGCGAGACCTCATTACTGTCCCGTACCAGGGTGTTCTCGAGGCGAAGGTGGAAGGGGATTCAAGCGCAAGAACGAGATGATTCGGCATGGGTTGGTCCATGACTCACCGGGCTATGTGTGCCCGTTCTGTCCCGACCGAGAGCACAAATACCCCCGTCCCGATAACCTCCAAAGGTAGGCGTTAGTACCTAAATGAGCTTCGGCCCGCGGGAACTAAATGCTAACACTGAAACTGCAGACATGTACGAGTACACCACACTGATAAGGACAAAGACGATCCTCTTTTACGAGAAGTCCTTGCTCAGCGCCCTGACGGCCCTAGTCGTGGCCGGAGACGAAGAGGTGGGCCAAACTGAACTCGGCCATCCCCCAACACCGTGTTGTCAACACACACATTTTCCTTGCTTATGTAGATTCTTCTTTTCTTCGTTACCCCCTTTTCCCCTTCACTTCCACCACTTATTGCTTGTCTTTGGTGTTTGCCGCCTGATGGGTGTACATAGGCAGGAAACTTGTTACAGCAGGGGCTATTACTACGGCACAAAGAGGACGCATATGCGTGGTTTGACCCTGGTGTGGTCGGCTATGTTTTTGTTTCTCTTCCTTCCTTTTCATACCGGCCATTTTTTTGTTGTCGATCACAAGCAAAGGAGGATTTGATTTTCTTTCGGCAAGGCAAGAAAGCGAGGAAACAAGACCAAGAAGAGCTGCAGCTGTCTGTCATCTTTGTGGAACTTGAACCTCCTTTTACCGCATGTCACCACCCCCTTTACCACAACACTCACTCACTTTAACCCCCGCCTTCTCATCTTTTGTAACCCTTTCTTCTTGCGACTTATACTTCGTCGATACGTTTTGTTTGCTTTCAGCGGGGTATTTTGCCAATCAGCCCCCCCTCTTTGGTTTTTGTCGAATTTTTCATGGCGTCATGGAGTTGCTGCTTGCTGGCTGCACATCATATACCACTAGTCTGCGAATCTTTATACCACACATGTTTGTTGTTGTTGTTGTTGTTGTTGTTGTTGTTTTGGTTGTTGTTGATGTATCTTTTGTTACTTTACCCACTTTACTTCACTTCAACTTCTCTTCGATATGTCATAGGGCCCCTTTAGTTGGCCTCCTTTTTTATGTTGGAGTGTTGGGGAGTTTTGGTGTGAGAGAGGGAGAGAGAGACGATCAAGCCAAAGCAAACCACCTCCTACCCATTTTTACCAAGAACAAATTCATTAGCACTTTTTGATGGTGTTCATTCGAGTCTAGAATCTTAATTGCTTTCGATTCGTGGGAATTGTGTGCCTATTAGTCATACATGTAGTGTTGGTCTAACTTGAAGAAAGATGGAAACGGGCGTAGGCAATGTTGAGAGGAAGGAAGTGCCCATGGGGGATAATCATACTGGCGTTGGAGACTACGAATACGCTGGGGAACAGGGCGGCCGGGCACATTCACGGGTTCAAGTCCGGATGAATATCATTATTGCGAAATTGAGTTTTGAACAAGTACAAGCTAGGTTAAATCGCATAAGAAGGTTCCCGAGCAGGAGGGGATATATCAACGTAATTCAAGCACATTGCTCTCAAGCGGCCGCCATGTGGACATATATGTGAAAAAGGGTTATCTCGTTTATACGAAGTGATCCTCCATCAATTTGTGCACACGGGATTCTTACCAATATACCGAGATCCATGACCAAGTCTAAGGAAGGATTCATCCACACAGTTGATAGTTCAAGGCGGGCCAATGTATGCATCTACCCGTTGGGGAGGCAGGTGGTCAGTGCCCTGTCTGTTCCCCAACTCTGCTCGGGTAAATTCCTTCCTCGGCTGAGGCCGACTGCCGTGGTGAGTGGTAAAAGGCACTTGCAGATTTGCAAAGTGCAGTCGTCATGCAGAATTCTCAGCCGCATTCCGCGTTCTCTACACCGCCAAAAAGCGAAATGCAGCGAGGAGGAAAAGGCCTGGAAGGAACGAAAACGCCTCAAGCTGTGACGCTGCAGCGAATGCGTTGAAACGCGGCTTGAAGACTTGACCCCCGCGCCGAGATATTTCAGTTCGCTTTCATTTGAGAAGAGGGTTCGATGGTCGGCTGCGGGCTGCAGGGTGTTGGGGAGGGTAAAGGACGGTGCCGGTCAGGAATTGGGAGCGGAAATAATGACAATTGTGGCCCGAGGCTATCATCACATAGCGGGTTGAAATGCTTTGGGGACGGTGCTGGCGAGCATAAAAATGATATTCGGTGAAGTGCACGGGAACCCAGCCCGTTTGGGCGTGTAAGTGAGTGGTGGCATGCGATACGATGCCTACCGTTCCTCAAGTTCAGCGATTTCGAAAGTGCAACTATTGACAAGAAACAAAATGATAACCGAATTGAACAAAAAGAAAATATATCGTTTCAACGAGCCTTTTGTGACACTTGGAAGTCTTGTCGTCTGTTTAAGCCTTCTGATGTTTGTTAGTTCTCGAATTCAATGTTGCGCATGTTTCCAGGTTGCGCAGTTGGTGGTCAGGATGTTTGTCAGCATGTTGGGGCTTATAAGCCAAGCTCCAAATACGAATTACCAACGAATAACCACCAAGCAAGGTGATGGCCTGCTTAGCATAGTGGCTAATGCGTTGCACTTGTATAACCTTGTCCGCTCTTCGCAAGAACAGTGGGTATTGTCTCGACATGCAAAGATCACAGGTTCGATTCCTGTAGTAGGCATTCTTTTTGCACTTTTTTCAAGCGTCTTCGACCATCCCTTTTTGTTACCGACTTTTGCGTTGAGAGGTCTTTTATTTGTCATCTGCTTTTCTTCTCCGTTCATTAATGGTTTTGTCGACGAATTCGTGGATGATGAATGGATGATGAATGAACGGATGGATGGGTGTTGAGCAGCGCTAGCTAGCTGCAGGATGGGAGATGGTAGGTAGTGTTTGGTGAGAAAGCATTTGAAGATATCTCGAAGAGTTTTCTGAAGCCCAACTACCATAATCGTGGTTGATCCTTTTGTCATGATTTTTATGTATGATCCATCCACATTATTATCACCTCTTTCACAACCGCAGAAAGTGATGATAGTACATACACACTTAACATCCAGATACGTATGCTGTGCTCTCGCTCCCAAAGACCATCATCGCACGGAGATACGCAGCATCCACGGGAATCGCAGATCAAGGAGAGAAAATCTGAGTTCAAGATATAAGATGCACATAAAGAACAACAACAACAACAGTAACGGGCTGAAGGGGCTGCGAATCTCTGACTCGAGTGTGAGTAAGCCCATCTTCCGAAGAACTGAGAGATAGGATAAATAAAGGTGGCCACACATCATCCGTCGGGCGAAGGAAGGATTGATCATATGAGTCTAGGCAGTAATTTTAGTCCAAACCATATGTGAGCAACAACTCATCGACTTGGTTTCTTTCTTTACATCTACCAACCAGCAGCTAAAACAATACGAAACAACCCACCGAGTCGTCACAGACAATTCACTCAAAAGTTCAAGAAAGAATATGGACGAAAGAAGATGAACGGAAAGCTTGTGTTATGTTGTTATAAGAGGTTGCCCCATAAACACTATCGACCAAGTCACTAACTACACTATCACCGTCCACTAAACAAAGATCATCGCCAGTCCGTCAAGTCAAAAACCCGTAAGCATAACACAAAGTCTTGATAAGTAAGTATCCTATGTCAATGCCACGATACCTAAATCCACAACCATCCATCCCCATTCCTTTGACCATGAAAAAAAAAAAAATCCACCTGAAAACAGAACGTCATCCCGTCATCCCCGTGTCTTTCATCTTTCATCTCCGTTTCTTCGCTTATTCTCTGCTTTATGTTTATTCTTTTCCTTTCTTCTTCCTCTTTTGACTATCGAAAGTCATGCCATATGTATCGTAGGTTATGTATACAAAGACTACCAGTAATGGTAGTCTACTTAATCTGATCCATCCATCCGCCACTTTCTTCACCATCCATAGAGAACAGCCATCTATTATTCTTCCGATGAATCGTCTTCATCCTCGCTAACATCGGAAAGACTACTGTTCTCTCTCTCCGCAGCCCGTAGCTGACGAGCCCGCTAATCCTCATCACCGGCTTCACTGCCCGCTCCGCTCGTGCCGTTCATCACCTGGCTAACGCTCATGCTGTTTACCACTGATGTCGGTGCCGTTCCGCCAGACGAGGAGGCAGCAGCGTTGTTGTAAGACGTTGAGCTAGACACGAGCTTGATCCTGGTTGGTTGAGTCGGTGCTGGCGCTGGCGCGGCAGATACCGACGATGGCTGAGGTGTCTCGGTAGAGTTGGTAACGCTGGAGGGGGCGACTGAGCCGTCCTTTGTTAAGAGTCCTCCGACGGAGAAGGACGAGGAGGAAGGGTCCTCGAGGGTGCGGAGTTCGGGGTGTTCGTTTAGCTCCCTTTCGAAATGAGCCTTGAAGTGAGCCTGAGACACGGTATGTTAGAAAACTGTTACGTGCTGTGGCAAAGAGCGGGAACAACATACCTCTATCCTGTTTGCATCCATGAAAATCATTGATGTGTCATCGTTGAACGTCCTGCAGTTGGTCACCAGCAGCTCCAAGTCCTTCCGCATATCCGAAAGCGAGTGGTAATCCTCCTTCTTCATCCTCTTTTCGATGTCCTTCATGCAGATCGGGTTCGTGATCATGAGGTAGTAATCCGGCCATTCGCGCTTAGGCGGCAGCTTGACGAAAGGACCGATGATCAGCCTGGTGGGCGGGCCTTCATCCTCGTCCTTATCGCCGTCTGGGTTCTCCTCAGGCGCATCATCCTCCACTTCAAGGTTCATCAATCCATCGTAGATCCGCCTCATGCTCTGCTGCAGCTTAGTGCGCATCTCTCCTGACATGCGGCCATCCCCATTTGATACCGCCTTGGGCCGACCACCGGGTCCGCGACGCTTCTTGGCGGCAGGAGGTTCATCATCACCGTCCTCTCTTGGGCGCTTTTCGAGATTCTTGCTGCCAGGCTTGCGGCCACGCTTCTTGGGCGTCGGAACAGGTTCCGCTTCCTCAGTACTAGCGCGACTAACCGATGGTGAGATATCCCCGACGGAACCTCCAGCACTGTTGATGATCGCCATCTTCTTGAGCCTGTTTTGTTCACGGCGTTCCTTGCGAGCTGCCTTACGGGCCGCAGCAGCCTCCGGCGAATCGTCGTCGTCGTCCACCGCCATGAGCCACTGCTCTTCTGTGAGGCCGTCGTCGTACTTGACCTTTGTGCGCTCACGAGCTCCACGACCAAGAGAAACAGCTTCTTCTTCCTCAATAGGGTTGCCATCCTGAAGGTAAATATCGGGCAGTTCCTTCTCAGCCATGAGGCGAGGAATACCCTTGCAACCCGGCAACGTACCGTAGAGCGGATCGCGAGCTCTTTCATCGTCAAGCTGCTGGAACGTGACCAATTCATCTTCGTTACGGGCCAGAATCATGTTGAGTTCCTCGTCGTCCATCTCTTCCTGCTCACCAACCTCCGCCATGTCTGCCGTTTCAAGCAAAGTCCTGAGCATGGCATCACGATCGGTTTCGGAGGACTTGTTATCGAAACGACCGGCCTGAATGACCTTTCCGTCCATGTCGAGCTTGAATCTGGCACGCTCCAAGATCTTTTCTTCCACCGAGGCCGAACTGATGAGACGCAAAATACGCACTTCGTTCTTCTGGCCGATACGATGGGCACGATCCTGAGCCTGTAAATCCTGATGAGGGTTCCAATCTGAGTCGTAAATGATGACGGTATCGGCAGTCTGCAAGTTGAGACCCAAACCACCAGCACGAGTGGACAGAAGGAACATGAAGTAAGGCGAGTCGGGGGCGTTGAAAAGCCTCAAGAGTTCGGAACGGTCCTCGGCCTTGGTCGTACCATCAAGCCGAAGATACTGAATGCCGCGGAACCTGAGGAAATCCTCCATAATGTCCATAATAGCGGTCATTTGGAAAAACATCAGGACACGATGGCCCGTTGCCTTATACTTTGGCAGCACACGGTCCAGAAGCTCAAACTTACCGGCCGTTCTCCACAACAGGTCGTTGCTGGTGTTGGTCGGGTTCATTTGGTTCTCGACTTCGTCAAACACAAACGGATGGTTGCAGAGCTTGCGGAGCTGCATGATCATGTTGCTCAAACCACGAGCACCAGTCTTGCCTCCCTTTCCATCGCTGACAAGAATCTTTTGGTGGGTAACCATCTGCTTGTACAGACGTTGCTGCAGTGCCGAGAACTTGCACTTGATGACCTTTTCCGTCTTGTCCGGCAGATCCTTTTCGACATCCTTTTTGAGACGACGCAGCAAGAAGGGCCGCAGCACCTTGTGTAGACGACGAATGACGAGAATCTGCTCTTCTTCTGTGAGTTCCATCTTGTCTTGCCCACCTGTGTTGGCGAAAGGAGTGTTGAACCATTCATCAAAGGTCTTAGCTGATTTGAAGATGTTCGGCAGGACGAAGTTGAGCATGGACCACAGTTCGGCAAGGTTATTTTGCAAGGGGGTGCCCGTGAGAATCAAGCGGAATCGGGTGCTGTAAAACTGCTGGATGGTAGCGCTCAGCTTGGAGTTAGCGTTCTTCATACGATGTCCTTCATCGATAATCATGTGGAACCACTTGATCTTGCTCAACAGCGGACGATCCTTGATGATGTATTCGTATGTCGTAAGCAAGACCTGGAATTCACCACGGCGGATCTTCTCCTGCTGCAGCTTGCGGGTATTGGGAGGACCCTTGTAGACGATCTTGGAGACGGATGGCGCCCACTTATCGAATTCGAGGTTCCAGTTGGTGAGCGTACTGAGCGGAACAATGACGAGGTATGGCCCATTCTGCTGCTTCCTCTCGATGAGGTACGTGACCAAACTGATTGTCTGAATAGTTTTTCCAAGACCCATTTCGTCGGCCAGGATGCCGTTGAGGTTGTTGTTGTAGAGCGACAACATCCACTGCAGACCCTTGATTTGGTACTCCTTGAGCTGGCCACCGACCAGAATGCTGGCCTGTTCCGTGACCTCTTCCTTGATTCTGTGGGCAACGGCATAGTAGTCAATCTTCCGGTTACTTTCTTCATCCTCGTCCACATCACTTTCCTCTTCTGGGATGCCCTGCACATCGTCGCCATAACGCTCGGCGGCCTCGCGCTGTTGCGCACGAACCGACGAGGCGAGCTGGTGAAGGAAACCATCGGTCTGGCGGAGAAGGTGAGTAATACGGGTATCCTTGGCCTGGTCGAGCAGCTTGAGATAAGCCTCTTCGTCGTTGGCCTTGAGGGCCTGCAGACGCTGCTTGGCCGTCCTTTCCACCCTCTTCTGCTCCTCCTTTTCGATGTTGAAGTGGTGCGCATACATGAGACGGCCCATCTTTTGCAGCTTGTTACGCTGGATCGAGGCGACATTTTGTATCTCCACCTTGTGATTTTGAACCGCTTGCAGAAACTCGACGTGCTTCTTGCGTTCCCTGTTCTCGCGCGCGTCACGTTGCTGCTTCTCAAGCTTCTCGGTAACACGAGCCTCCCTAACACTCTGCTTCTTCATGCGGCGGTACATTGTCCTATTTGTCGTCATTGCGAGGTTATCGTAGTGTAGCATCTGTTTCCCGACCTTATCCCTCAGTGCTCGCTGCTTGGAGTACAAGGCCAACTTCTTCATTTCGATAATGGCCTTGCGCTTAGCCGTGTCATCGGCGACGACCTCATCCTTGCTCGTGTCCCAATGCGCAAGGTTACCCGGGAGGCTCTTGAGCTCGGCATAGCGGGCGCTCATGCGATTGAACACGATTTTCTCACGGTCCGCCCTCAACTGCTCGAAATCAACACCCGTGGGGAAAATGCCAGGGATAATGAGGCGATTCTTCCGACGCCCATGCTCGAGATAGTTGATGCTGTTCTTGACCAGGCCTGCTTCTAATGGCAACTTGACCGTCTTGAGCTCGCGCGCCTTTGGTGTTGAATCAGCCTCCTCCTGACCATTGGGACCGCCGGTCTTGGGGGCCTCCTGGGTTGGTGTACTAGAGTTATTCTGAGAAGCGGACGCATTGGACGCCGTTTGCGCAACCTGAGCAGAGTTGCGCCGAGCCCTGAACTCGTAAAGTTGCCTTTGGAGGGCAGCCGGGACACCTTGGTTCCGACTTAGCGCTTGGAAAGCCTTTATTTGATCCTTGAGCAGCTGAATCTGAGCCTTGGTGTAGGGAACACCTCCTTGTGACTGGCCGGTTGGCATACCAACAGGCTTAGCAGCAGGCGTCTTAGGAACCTGACCTCCAGAGACACCGTCCGTCTGTTGGGGTCCGGGCCCACGGCCAGGCTGGCCTCCGTTAACGGCACCGCCTGCCATCTGTTGTTGTTGTTGTTGTTGCTGCCGTTGCATCTGCTGTTGTTGCTGCTGTTGCTGCTGTCTGCGGGATACGGCTAGGATGATGTTGTGGAGCTTCATAAACTCGGGATCATTTTGGGGGACGCCCTGCTTCTTTAGTTGCTGGTAGCGCTGTTGCGAGTTAAATTAGCTTGAGGTCATCACAGGATCGCATTGGGATGTCATGATGCGACTAAGAGGGAGACATACCGCATAGACTTCTTGAACCTGCTGGCCGCTCATGTTGGCAGCCATCACCATTTGCGGGTGCTGCGCAACGGCAGCAGGCATTTGGACACTAGCCATGGTAGAAGCGGGAAAGAGGGGATGTTGACGAAACTATCGAGACCGTCGGGAGAAGTGAATTCAGTGGCTGGCGGCAGATGTCACTGTCGGCGCATAATCCATAGACGATGATAGTCGCAGTGGGGTTGCGTCGCGAAAACGCCTTGGTGGACGTGACCAGGACGTGTCGTCAAGCGAAGAAGAAAAAAAGAGCAGTGAGTGAAAGGCGCGTCCTAGGGATGGACTGCAATTACTAGGCAATGGATAGGCAAGAATGCAAAGATGCGGCAATGCCTGTCTGAGTGGTATGCAAAAGTCCGGACGACGGATAGACGATGCGCGGTGGACAGTCGTCGGATCGCGTCGTTGAGGTGTGTGCAACGAGCAAGGGTGGCTTCACCGAACGTTGAGGGCGGTGGTGGTTAATCGACCTGTAGTTCAGCCTTCGTTGTTGGACGGGATGGGTGGTGAAGCGAGATGGTCCACAGATGCTGGCCCAGTCCAAAACCGTTGTACTGAAAGACTAAGGTATCTGGATCCGATGTCTTCTTGCCGTATGGTTATGGTGGTGGTGGTGGGTGGTTGCCGTGGAAAGTGGAATCTGATATCCCAGTATTGAGTGGCTGCGTAGATTGTCGGTTGGATGGACTCTGCGAACGTCGAGCAGGAATTGTTAAGAGCTTGCACCAGTTGCACTGCAAAAGACTAGAGCCAAAACCTTGGTTACTAGTAGAGTGGGCAGTGGCAGTGGGGGAAAGAGGCGGACAGTCGGGGCGGGAAAATGAGAGGGTAGGCTGGTGGTTGGGTGCACTGTAGAGTGTAGATAGAGGCAGGCCTCCCTTGAATGGCTTCTGCTGACTGAAGGTCGGACAAGATGAAGGAAAAAAGCCGGAATGGCAATCGCGGGCGGCGCGTTGGGGGTGGTGGCCGGGTACGAGTGGGATGCGCCGGGGATTGAGTGGTCCCGTTTTTTGTCGGCGGTTTCCTGATGGCCTCAATGAGTCGCAGGGGAGAGTGGTGATTTTTTTTGATGCACAAGCCTTCGCGTCCACTGGCTTGGTTGGAAAGTGATGGAGAGTAGGTAGGTCACGGTCGGTCAGGTCGGGGGCAGAGAGCGGCGAGACGAACAGACTGGAGTGGCTCTCTGTGTGTGAAAAGCAGCGGGTGCGTGCGGGCGGGCGACGTGAGGGCGCGCAGAGCCAGCAGGCAGCAGGAGAGTGGCAGAGTCCAGTGCCTGCCCGGCAAGACCTGTCAGAGTGGATCCAAGTGGCCAATGCTCGTGTCCAGCCAGAGGCTCCACGCGCAAAATTTGGCTGTGGAAAGCTTACGTAATATACGCTCGGCCGCTTTTTGCAACTCAATCAGGTTTCACTCATCTGACTCCATCCCTGACCTGTACAGCAGTCTAGCCTTTCATGGATTAGCGGCAACGCTGAGCAAACATCAGGACAGCCAATCGCTGCCCCGGTATTGGGCGCATGGACCTCACATTTGCCATTCAGTTGGCCAAGAGACATCAGTGTAAGCGTTTATTCAGAAAGTTCTAGTCTTTATATACTACTTTCTTGGCCGCCCAGAGAGGTTCTCATTCCTGTCCGTGGCAATTGGAGACAGCAAAGGACCGTATCGTGCCCCTGAATTGATGTAAACAAACCCAGAGGACATTCCTACGGTATCCAGCGGGCACATATCCTGTAGCTGATGCGCAAATAGAGGCGCAACAGTTGGTCAACCTATAGCCATTCCTTTGTGTTCTTCTTATTATATACTCAGTCATGGGTCGAGAAATCACCTCTTAACCTTCTTCTTATCCGGCCCCTCCTCTTCCCCCTCACTAACATCCGCATACTGCGTAACCGGCTGCGTCTCCTTCCACGCCTTGGTAAACATGGGGTCCTTGTTGGCCACCTCCGCATACTTGAGCAGCGCCTCGCGGGGATCCTCGTGCAACATCCTGCTGAGCGGGATGTTCTCCGAGATGTGTTTCTCGTCCGGCTGGCTGCGCATAAACGGCGTGATCTGCTGCACCTGAGGGCCTCTGGTTCCGCCGCCGCCGCCTGCGCCGCCGCGCTTCCCCCCCTTTGGTTTCGGTACCGAGGCGCCGGGAGTGATGATGGAGTCGGCGGAGAGGCCGAGGCTTGAGTCCATGGTCAGGTTGGGGTCGTCGTCGATGTGCCGCTTCTTGGGCGCGCGGGACATGACTTCGACGGCACCGCGGAATGATTTTTCGGGGTTGAAGAGGATGCGGGTCTCGGCGTTGGCGGAGCCGGTGATGATCTGGTTGAGCTTGGGGTGCCAGTCGACGACGATGAGTGGGATGCCAGGTGTGATGGGCGTAACGAGTTCGGGTCTGAGGTTGCCCGGGTTGAGGACGTGGAGGTGGCCGGATGCAGAACCGGTAATGATCGATCGCGAGTCGGGAGAGTATCGGATATTGGTCATGGGGTAGCGATCCGATGTTGACGGATGCTCGACCTTGACGAGAGGCTCCCTGAACTTGCGCGTGTCCCATAGTTTGATCAAGCCGTCACCTCCTCTTGTGACCACCATTCTTCCATCCGCGCTTATGTCGATACCGCCTGTCCATGTATCTGGCTTATGTGCTTCGCGAATTTCTGCCGATGGTCGCGTGAAGGGACCGTTGCCGCTGTACATGACCAGCGAACCATCCAGAGCGGCCGCCACAAGCACCGGATTGCTCCCCTGGGCAGAGGCACCCCATACCACCGATGTCATCCTCGTCCGACCAGCCGATCCCGCAGCTTTCGACTTGAAAACTATCACCTCCTTCTGGCTTCGCTTATTGTTGACGTCCCAAATTCTTAGCGTACTATCCGAACCAGCGGTAACGCAAAGGTTGGGGTCGCTGGGATGCCATGTGCCTGTTGCGATCTCTCCGACGTGACCCTTTGTGTTGTGCATGTCGCGCAAATACATGTCGCCCTTGATAAACTCGGTCAAAATATCGCCGTCCCTCGACATGATCTTCGCTTGGGGGTGCGCTGTGACGCAGAGAAAGTGGCTCCCCGAAGTAGGGCAGAACTCGGCGCGTTGGATCGGGTGCGAGTCGGTTGTGGCTGATGACTTCTTGCTCTCCCACGGATCGACGCTCCTAAAGGCCCGTAGTGTTGTTGGCGTCATCGCCGAAAAATCATGAAGCTTGACTGTCCCGTCGAGGGAACCCGTAAGAAGTCGTCCGCCGGCTGGGTCCAAGGACACGCTTGTCACGGCGCGTTCGTGTGTTTTGAGTATAAGTTCGTGGGATACGGGGAATCGATCACTCTCGTCTTCGGAGTCGTCGTCATCATCATCGTCGCTGTCATTGTCACTATCGTTATCCTTCTTGCGGTCGCCTTTCTTTGGCGCTGCTGGTGTCTCTACCTGTCGCCTCGCCCTTTCTATTTGCGCCGCCATGTTGATTTCTTTGCTTGCTGTGCCGAACGACAACGGCACGTATGCGCGCATGGGGTCATCTGGGGCAAGTTGTGGTTGCTCGACCAGGTAGTCATCACTGTCGCTATCGCTCATTGTGTCGGTAAGGATACGGAAAGAACTGAATTGGTAGGTTGCTAGGAGCAAAAAAGTGCTGGAACCGGACTCTTTGGTCAGTCATCTCAGGTTGCCTAACAGCCCCACTCCACTCTGCTTCTTGGCGTGCATTCCAGGGTCCAAACGGGCGGGAGCTGCGACGCTACCTCTACCCCGGCATGTTACAGTGTACAAATTGAAGATAGATTGCCGGCCATTGAGGTTCCCTGCTCCCTTCTCCAACTTCAGTTCTTCCTTCTTTCAACTTGACTTGGATATAAGCTGCCGTACTACAAATCGTTCACTAACTCACACAACGTCTATCGAAACATCATGCCGCCGCCTGTACACCCTGTGATGCTCCCGCCTCGGCCGCCTTCTTCAACGCCTCCAGCCGCGCCAGCTCCTCCTGCTTCATCCTCTCCTGGATCCTGACTCTCTCCGGCACGATCTGTTCTCTTGGCCTGGTGATCTTCCAGCCATCCAGACGGTCCTTTCCAAGGGCCCGCAATGTTACCTGTTCCACGAGCGAATAGTTGCCGTCCTCCCTATCGAAGTGGAAGGGCTGCTTGAGCGCTACTGGTGGGTTGGTGATGATGCGGACGTTCCTCTTTGCGTTGCTCGAGGCCGAGTGCAGCATCAGCGGATGAAGCAAGTACACGTCTCCGACCTTGCCTGTCGCCTCGACAAAGTGGGTGCAGCTCTTGGCCACATTGTTGAACCAGTTGAGGTGCTGCTCCTGCTTGAACTCGGCATCACCGCGGGGTGCCATGCGTGGAGAGACACCTTCGGGATGCTCGTACAAGTGCTTGGCGAGGATGGGGATGGCCTCGGGGCAGATCATGGTACCGCCGCCCTCGGGCATGATGTCGGTGAAGAGGGGGATGACGAGCAGGCCCTGCTCCGGGCTGTCGAGGTAGTGGACGAAGAAGTCACCGTCGACGTGCCAGTTGTCTAGCTTGTGTGGAGGCTTTGGCTTCCCTTCTCCTTGAGGTGTGCCGAGGTTGACGATGAGGGAGTCCTTCCACTTCTTGGACCAGTTGGCGATCTTGTCTTCGCCTCCGCAAAGCTCGCTGATGGCTGCCCAGGCGCGGGGAGCAAAATCTTCGGCGTCAAACTCCATATGGGAAGGCATGTTGACACGTTCTTTGTTCCAGGTGGACTTGTCGTTTGGATCCATACCCAGTCTTGTCCAGACATTGGCGATTATCTCCTGTGCCCTCTGCTGTGTGAAGGCAGCCGGGATCCTGGAACGGTCAGTAACGAGGTTAAACAGCTGGTACAGTGGCATGGCACCTACTTGACCCAGCCATGGGTAAGAAAGTGTTCCTTCTCTTCGAGGCTCAGAGCAGATGACGACGACATGTGGAGTGTGATGTTGTCTTTCGGACACATGCTGTAGAGAACGGCAAAAGGTCTTGGGAGAACAAGACCATGGATTCACGGGGCTGACAAGCTATCTTTACCCTTATATACTCGTCTCAAGGTCTCGACGGATACCAACCTAAGCTAATCAAGTGATCATCATCACGACTCCGGACTCCGACTGGAATGTCGGCTCACACTGCGCCACGAGGCAGCTAGGTAATCCATCCTTGCTCCGTATGCGCCCTAGGCTACGTGTAGTGTAACCGGCGGGGAGGTCTTGGTTTTAACCAGAAATATCCTATTGGACATCACCAGATTTTATTAGGAAGTACGGCATCACGGCGTTTCCATATTCGTGATAGCTACTTTTTTTCAAAGATATCCCCCCAGTGGTGCGGTTCAAGATAATCGTCAGATCCAAGAGCACCAGCATGTTATCGGATAACTCCAAGCTCACTGAAGGTTCCGGGTTGCGGGGAGTTTCCAAGGAAACTGCGGACGTGATGCGGGGGAGCTTGAGCTGAAAGGTGGTTGACATGACGGCAAGCTGCCCTATTGGCTGCTAACAGTTCCACTGTCACGCTGCAGCCCAGTCGATCGGACAATGACATGGATCCTTTCTTCCCGTCAGTCATCACTTTTTCCACTTGGACACTTTTGGAAAGGTACCTTTCCTGGAAGGACACACACGGCAAGCATCGGAACATTCAACGCGACAAGCTTGAGGAAGACCGGACCGGACCGTAACATTACGTAGACACCAAAATGCCGCCAACCCTAGAACTACTCGCGGAGGACTATGCGTCAGAGGAAGACTCCGACTTCGCGCCAGAAGCTGCTGGAGCCGCCGAGGAATCATCAGTACCCGACGACGACGACGACGACGACGAAGAAGTCGGTGACGATGCCGAGAAATTGAAACCCGAGAATAGGAAACGCACCACCGTCGATGAGGCGGAAGACGCTGGCTACGACAATTCCGGAGATGAAGCGATAATAAAGAAGGGGGAGAAACGACAAAAAAAAGCAAAAACAAAAGATGTTGCCGGCGAGGAGGAGACTGGCGAGGGTGGCCTCATCAAGACGCGCAGCCAGCGTGCTGTTGAGTACGTTTGCACATCACACCTCTTCTCTTTCATCCGGAGCACTAACGACAATGCTAGAAAGGAGAAGCGTTCAGCAGCCGCTGCGAGCGGGCCCGTCACAGTCGACGTCGATGCCCTCTGGGCGCAAATGATTAGCGAGCCGGTTATACCACGAACAAGTACAGCGAAACCAGACGAAAGCGCCGACGCAGAAAACCGTGATGGCAAGAAGTCATCATCCCAGCAGCCAGAGGCAGGCAAATTGAAAGACCCCAACTCGGACTGTATAACAATCAAAAGAACCTACAACTTCGCCGGCAAAGTCCACACCGAAGAAAAGCTCGTTGCTCGCGACTCCGCCGAAGCCAAGCTCTACCTCGCCTCTCTCGGGGGTGCAGGGAACGCCCCAGCCGCCGACGGAGGCGAAGCAGCAGCCGAAGACGAGTCCTCCTCCACGACTAAGCGCATGCCCCGCAAAGCCTTCCGGTCCGTCTTCGAGCCCATCACCGACGCCAACTCTGCGCATCGCTCCGACCTCAACCTGAGCATGGCCTCGCGCCTGCAGGCTCGTGAAGCCACGGGCAAGGATAAGGCGAAGAAGCTCAACACGGTCGAGAAGAGCAAGATGGACTGGGCGGTGGCGGTCGACAAGATGGGCCTTAAGGACGAGCTCGAGCTGGCGGGCAAGTCCAAGGACTCGTTTGCGGCGAGGCAGGATTTCTTGGCCAGGAGCGAGATGCGCAGGGAGGAGGAGGCAAGGAGGGCGAGGATGGCGCAGGCCGGGAAGACGTGAGCGTGTTTACGATCATCATCACGAGTGCTTCTTCTCGCTTTGCCTAGATCGTTGCTTGGATGGCGTCCTCCTCGCCAATATAAGCTTGCGAGGACCGCAGTATGCAACACCATATCACTTTCACGACCACAAAATAGA
Organism: Copromyces sp. CBS 386.78; assembly: GCA_030685235.1. Classification (NCBI taxonomy): domain Eukaryota; kingdom Fungi; phylum Ascomycota; class Sordariomycetes; order Sordariales; family Sordariaceae; genus Copromyces; species Copromyces sp. CBS 386.78. The sequence continues at coordinate 96,209 of MU839202.1, forward strand.
GATACCCCATTTTCAATTCCCAGAAGTGTTCAACGCCTCCAGGAAACCAAGCGAAGCGAAGCACAAGTTTGCATTATCGCAAGGTTCACAATCACAAAATATCTTTACGACTTTGTGAAGGAACATTCATTCTCATCCTAAAACATTGGGCAAGTCGTACCAATGCACCACTCGGCCTGGCTCTTGATCCCAACTTCCCAATCAGGTAATCATCAATCAATCATCAACTGGCGTGGTGGCGGAGTGGTCTAACGCGCAAGACTAGAAATCTTGTTCCTTCGGGAGCGTCTGTTCGAATCAGGCCCACGTCGAAATGAATTATTTTTTCCATTGATGACTTGATCATGATTTTTTAGTGGAGACATAACACCGGCCTGGGGTCCCTAGCTAATGGCGTGGGTGACGACGATAACCTTTTTGGTTTTTTAACCTCGCCCAGTGGTGTTTGGAAAGCAGTCTTGACGTCTCGATTCTCACAGAAATAACTAGACCAACGGCATTTCCTCAAGGCTGGGCGTATCTTTGGTAACTCGACCCGCATGGAAGACTGTTTTCTTCGAACCTCCAGGCTCAAACAGTCCAACAACTAGTGTTGCTGTGCTTGAATCATCTGTATGTCACCGGACCATTTGAGACTGAAGCTCGACAAAGACTGTCTTTCTCTGTCGTGATATAAAGACAGTTCATGAATGAAATGAAATGAAGAAGCAGCCATCTCAGTTTCCCAAAGCAGAGATCCCAGTTCCCAACCCATTACAACTTGGATGCGCCAGCAGGAGGGGAAAGCGTGACGTCCTGGAAAGGAAGACCAAGGAACTTGTAGATGAAATGGAACCTGTTTTCAGTCAGTCAAGTACTCACGACCTACTCATCCTACCACACCACCTATCCCCCCCTCACCAACGCAGACACCCCTCCCTGACTTCCAGGTTCGACCAAGACATAACCAGGACTGAGTGATTGCGAGCCTCAAACAACAAAAACAAAGAAAAGAGGAAAAAGGGGGGAAAGGAAAACGGAAAACATACCTATCACTACCAAAAAACGGCTCCCCCTTCCCCTCTCCGTTGGTAACCCAAAACCAAGGATTACCAAATGCACCCTTATCCAAGGCCTCCTGCGTCGCATTTTTCAGCGCATCCTTCACCACCTTCGTTTCCACCCCCTTCATGATTTCTTCTACCTGTTGCTTTGTGAACAACTTTTTGCCCTTCTCTCCTTCTTGTCCACTTTGAGCAGCGGCGGTACTGGACAAAGATGAGGAGGAGGAGGCGGAGGAGGAGGAGGAGGAGGAGGAGGAGGAGGAGGAGGAGGAGGAGGAGGAGGAGGAGGAGGAGGAGGAGGAGGTAAAGTCGGCAGGACACTCCAACAAAGCCTTGGCGACGTTTTCGGGCAACGTCAGGTTCAAGTTGGGAGGGGACCAGAAGAGGTGCATTAGGTAGTGCAGGGCTGTGAGGAAGGCGGAGGGGGAGTGGTGGGATTTGATGAAGTGGAGGGCGCGGTTGGGCTTTTTGGGTGTTAGCTTTGCCGGTGACAGTGAGAAAAAGGGAAAGGATGGAGATTGGGGATAGAACATACAACAATAGTCTTCGAAACAGCCATCAAATCCTTCGGCGTCTGGATCACCACTCCCGGAAATCGGGCGATGGACCGCCGAGCATCGTGAGCGCCGTAGATGGCTTTCGCGGGGAGGGTCCAGGGGGGTTTGTTACCTTGTGAGGTGTTAGATCACCACACGAACATTAAAGTGCCCTAGTATAGGAGGCGAATAAAAACATACCCGAGCCGACGTTGATAGCGCCCAAAAGGACAGGATGAAATCTAGAGTGAGTGGTTAGTTGAGTAATCACCAGGGTCGGGATGGTTCTCGTGCTCCTTGTGAGATACGAAGCCATGAATGGAGATATGGGGAGAAGAAGAGAGGAGAGAGACTCACTCAACCTCTACATTATGTGCTTTGAGAAGGTCGCCGTTTCGTTGAAGGTCTAGGAAGGCTAGGTAGCTGTATAGGGACACTATGTAGGTAGATTGTGTGTGAGTCGTATTGACGATGATGAGAAGCACACGGTACTGGTTCGAGACCATGTATGGTATGCAGATAGAAGGTTGTAACGAGTTCGGACTCAGGTTGGAAAACTCACCAATGTCCATATACACGTCAATCTTTCCTCCGCCCATTGTCACTGTACCGTCTTCCCGTCTATGTCTTATCTCGTCCTATCCGGTCGTCTCGGAGATGAAACGCTACAGAAGGTTTTAATGTCGTGATTTGTGATGTATGTTATACTTCAATATCTCCGTTCTCGAAACGCAGGAATTACTGATTAGTGAACATATCAAGTGTACTGACTGGTTTGTGGTGTTGCAGTGTGACTGTTGTGGTGTCATTCTCGTGGTGTCGTTCATCCAACCTCGGCTCAGTAAGCCAGTTGAGGGGTGTCTGGCCAATCACATCACAGCCCCCTTTACTCAAGCTAGCTGTTAGCAACTTACATAGCTCGGCTTGCCAGCTCTGAAGTCTGAACAGCTGCTTGGCTTCAGTGATTAGTCTAATGATTAGTGAACCATCAGCTGCTGTTAGCCTGTTAGCTCGTTAGCCTGCCCGCCAGCGTAAACGGTAACACCGGCTGACCGGTAGCCGGTAACACCGATCTCTTCAGCTGCGATCCCAGGGCCGATGGTGGTTGTTTGGTTTGTTCTGAGGTTTTGCTTTTCTACGGATTTTTTGTACTCTTTGGGCGCGTTTGGTTCAACCAACAACTTTTCCATCTGTTTTTGACAGGGGTAGAGGAGGGTACAAAGCGTCAGTTGCGTGGCGTAGATGGCGCTTTGTACCCTGTCAACTAACAAAACGCTCTATCTTCATGGTCCAACCCGTGAAGATAGAAACCAACAGAATGAACCATCACCATACCGGATTAGGAAGCTGGTAAGACCTCATGCAAGCACATGCACGGCGCATACAGGGGAGGTACGGCCAAGAGCCTGGTGCATATACCCTACAGGGGGGTTACAGGGGTTAAAGGAGGTCCGACGCCGGATCTATCTTACGATTTGCAATGTGTTGGCTGACAGGGATAAATTTCCCATACAAACTTTTGTTTTGATGGTTGAACCAAACACGCCCTTTTTCTCCAGCTTTCTTTCTTTTTTTCTTTTTCTTTTCTTCTTTGCCTTGAATGCTTGCAAACGAAGGAAGGTCTTCGGCCTGGTATATGGCCGGTAGGCAGATGGAGGCTCTTGTGTGATAGGTACGACACTGCTTGAGGATTGTAGGGGATCGGTTATTTTTAGGTGCTTGTGTTTCTAGATCGTGAAGTGAGTTCACAATCAGGCTGACCAGGCCAGCAGGTTGGGCAGGCGATTCTGTTCACCCACTTCATACTCAAAGATCCCGTCGCCCAGCTTTTATACCCGCTAAACCCACAACACAACTCGGAACTTCTGATCTCCTTGCTTCCATTCTCAGAATAGTATACTTTGCCACGTTTTTACTGCGAAGATCGTTGTGCGGACATAAATGACGAATGATGTCCCACGAGATAGTGTAATCTGGGGATAGCACAACATACCCCCTTCCGTCCCTCTTTCCTGAATGAAACCGAACTGAAGAAGATTGTAGATTGAGGTGTGGTGAGGTGAGGCTCCATGTCGCTTCGCTTTCCACTTCCCGACCTTTCTTCTTCCTTTTCGAGATAATCGGGCAACCGATCGCCTGACAGACGGACCGATTCACTGATTTTGAATGGATTGGCCACTCGGCCGTGCCGAACTGTCCTAGGAAGTTCTTGGAAGATAGAACGCAACCCGGAATTAAAGCCCCTGAAAAAGCAAAAGACCCTACATCTATCGCTTACACCAACGTCCGTGCCTTATGAGGTTAATGGACCTTGTGTTTTGTCAAATGTTACAGCCGTGGTTGCCGTGGTCCGTGGTCCGGGTGTGGGCGTGTGCGATCCCGTATGCCCGTTGTCCTGTGTATCATATTTCACCTAACATTTTTTGATTTCATTTGCGTTTTGGTTCTTCGAAGCCGGATTCTAGAATATCTCCTTTTCAGGGTTTAGCGGCTTTCGCTTGTTTCCTTGGCTCGCTCGTTCGCCTGGTGGCATGTGGGAGCCAGCGAGGGTTGGGATGCCATGTTTTGCCAGGAGGGGGAGCTGCGTGATGGTGAATAGATGCGGACTCCGCCTTCCCTTTTCGTGTTGTTTCATTTCAAACTTCAGCTCTTTCCACGTCGAGAGTATGTTTCTGTTATGAGATGAGAGATCGGTTTTGTTTTTGGTGCTGTTGGTGGTAGGGTACTGGGGACTTGCTTGGAGGGTTTATAGCTGCCAACTGGACCCCAACCTGCCGTTGAACGGATGTAAACGACGAGCGGTTCGGTGCCTCTTGTGTTACCGTGACGGGTTCTGCATCTTTAATATCTTCTCTCTGACGGCAACAATAGTCTGGTTTGCCTCTTAGACGCTCCGCTAGAAGCGGGGAAGCTTTCCCAAGACCTGTGACCGGTGCAGAATGCAGAATGCAGGATGCGGCAGCAGTGGCATGCAGAATCCAATGCATCTCTTCTTCCCGCGGCCGTTAACGTTGGAGATGGAACTAACATACATGTACATACATGTATGCAGTTTCGCCGTTTGTCTCCGCTCCCGCTCCCGCTCCCCCGCCTTGTCTACCTTACATAGGTATTGCGGCACATCTCTTGGAAGCCGAAGCGAAGGTTTTTGCCCAACAGTTGACAGATGTGGGCGTGATACCAAATCTGTAACAGAAACTGGGAATGGAAGTCTTTCACTGTGAGTGTGAGCGGTCACCCCGAAGGCCAAGACCGGGGAAGGATGTTCAATTTGACAAGTGGCAGATAGACATCTACGAGAACCATGAAATCGCTGAAATTCCATGACAACCCGGCTTCCATCCTTTTGGGTCTCTTGGTTCTGGGTTCGCCATACCATGGCCATGCCATGATCTGAAACCACTCCAGGCAAAAGAACAACCGAAATCTCAAACCTTGCCCTTGCGGGAGCGAGGATGATGAGATCCAAAAGTGATGAAGAGGAACAAGAAAAAACGTGGCAATGGTCCGGGAAACGGGGGAAGGAGAAGTCCAAGAAATAGGCAAAGATTGGCTTGATTTCCAATCTGAAGCGACAAGACGGGAAAAGACGGCAATTTTAGCGCAGCGGACTGATCTGGCATGCCCGGGCCGTCCTTGTCGCTGTTGTGTTGTCTTTCTGTAGTGCATCTCCCACTAAAGACATCGCCTGAAAAGAGAAAAGCACCAGACCTCCATGCTAGAAACCACACGATGACACACTGGACCATGGCAACTCGCGAGAGGGAACCAACACCAAAAAGGGAAGAAGCCAAGGAAGACATTGATCAATGATCTCAGGCCCCACCAGCTTTCAGCAAAAACGTTGCAGGTGCTAGCGATGCATGTCGCGATCCTGTGCCGACCTGTGCAGCGTGGTGCCTGACTAAAACAAGCACGCTAACATTATTGCAAAGAGTGGATCTCAAGCTCCAGCCAATAGCCGCGCTTGACATGGAGTCGGCAGCCCCCCTAGCCAGAAAAGAGTTTGGTCTGCTCATTTCTGAAATTGCAGACAATTTCGGGGCCAAAAGTCTGCGAAGAGACAAGCTCTTTTTGGGGCCCGTATTCTCTGCTACCCTACTTGCCGTTGTAGCCTCGCTTGGGGGCTACGCGAGGAGCATGGATAAGGAGAAACACATCAAATCTCAGCGGTTTAAGATGTGAGGTTCAAAAAGATGAGAAGACTCGGGCTTTGTGCGTCATTGACCGGAGTAAGTTTCAGCGAAGAAAGGGAAGGATGGGAGAGATGAAGAGGATACCTTACACCCAGCTCTGGGTGGAGAAGAGAGAGAAAATTGCGGGATTGGCGAAAAAAAAACCCAAACCGGCAATGGAGATGAGACGGGACCCGAAGAAAGATAAAACAGAATCACCCGTGCCGGGATGGTGACTGTTGCTTTCGGCCGCTGCCGCGTGGAGATGGTGGCTGCTCTCACTCTTTTTTTATTTCAATTGCAATTCGCGAGCCGTGTCTGTTCTTTGTGGTCCGGCAGTTTTCTTGTGATTAAGGTACGGAAATTCCTGCGCTAAACAGAAAGGGTTGCCACGAGTAATCGTACGTTGGTGTTTTATGGTTCTTTGAAACTGCCGGGTTTCCTGTTCTGTGCCGAAATGTCTTTGGGTTCGGACCGTTGAGATGGCTCTTTGACAATGGGAATGCGGATGCCGTCCTTTGTGATCAGTGATATAAACTTATCTAGACGTCTTCCCGTCACTCTTTTTTTTTTTGATTTTTTTTTTGATGCTTTCTTCGTGATCATCAAGAGATCACAGCGGGAAGGTTCAAACATCTACCAAATTTGTAAGCGTGGAGCCCGTTTGGGAAAAAAGACAATCGGTTCCTTGCTGAGTTGCTGATCACATGAGGCGGGGCATCGAAAACGGGCCCAGCTGCAGGGGAGGAGCATGGCCTTTGCGCATCGGCGTGGTCGATGCCCTGTGGAGAAGGAATCTCCAGTTCGGATTTCCGCACCCGTCCGTTTCGAGCTTACAGTTCCATGACCCATCCATTCCCGTCCTTCGTGTCGGGTGTGAGGGCTCCGCTGTGAGTGGTCGCGGTCGTTGCGGCGGTACGAGGCCACGGGCGAGCAAACAACACCGCGGCCGGCGGAAGGAAGGGAAGGGAAGGGAGAGAGAAAGATGTCAACCGTCAAGCAAACATTTCAGAATCCTTTCCAATTTGCATACCTGTCGTCCTATCAGAATTGACCGCAGCCGTAAGCATGTGTTCCTACCTTTTCAAACGGAAGGCTGAGTGAGGTGTATCTGATTCATGTTTCCTTTGTGCCGCATGGATCGTCAATCCCGGCTAATCTGGTTGTGGTTTCAGAGCCACACTTTGTTAGATGCATGCGCCGGCTTTGATGCACACATGGGAACCCAAGAATCTGTCTAAACCTCGTCCAGGGGCCTATAGCAAGCTTCAAATCTTGGTATACGGTTGACGGCCTCATGATCAGTCGAATGGGCTTATGCTCGTTGGGGATTTCCGGAGCCCCGATGTCCTGATTCCTGAAAAGTAGGCGTCAAAGAGGCTTTCTGAGGCGTTGTCGTCGCCGCTTCTCCAGTCCGATAGTCCTACCATGAACTATTTCTGCCAAGATGCAGGGCTGATCTGTGCATACGCTTTGTCTTCAGAAACACCCGTCACTGGCACTGTCGGAACTGTCATATATAGAATCTGATTAGACCGCACAGCTGCCCGTGCCGCATACCGGACGCATCAGCACCGGTGGTGGACCCGGATCTGAAGCACCGGGGCAAAGACTGCCGTTTGATAACTGATGTCGATCGGTTCAGGGTCGGTCAGGGGTATCGGGCATGACTTTGAGTGTCACGGAGCTCTGCCGTGCTGTGGTCGGATCGGCGCCGTATCCGTGCTAGATCATGTTCTCACCGGAGCCTGTCCAATGGACCACGGACAAATTGTGACTCTCCAACCTCGAATTCGACATATCAGGGTTCAGTGACTGGGTGTCTGGAATGAAAAGGGGATAATCCTCATAAGCCTCGTTTCCCAATCACTGAGCCGTATCGCACAGACACAGAATCCGTACATCAGGTGAATTCAGCAGAGTGTTGCAAAGGTTGCCATGGTCTTTTCCCTATCCTCGCTGGTAGAGTTGCTAGTAAAGTTTTAGTCTGTGACAGTTCAGTGGGTTCCAACCTTATAAGGTGGGAGAAGAGAGACACTGTCTCTTGGGCAAGGTTGTTCCACCAGACAACTGCCACATACTGTCTTTGCCATGACTCGATCTGTCACTGTGTTGACAGATGCCATAAATCGCCGTGACTTTGCATCTGGAGTGTAGTGTAGTATGGGATGGCATGTACGTAGTCGGTAGTGTATGTACGGGGTAGGGTAGCCAGACAGTACATGTAGTGTAGCTTCTTCTGTTCCTGACCCAGAGGCACGGACGAAACGGGGCTCGACACGGCTCCAGTATCCAGCGCAAAAACATGGCCGCGTCGGGATGGCGACAAGCCCTTGACCCGTGATCCACTCTGTGAGCTCAGTCAGGAGAGCCAAGAAACATAAAACTGGAAACACTATTATTCGACAATGGCTGTTCTCGGCTGGCCAAATTTCAAACGGTCAGGATGGGCAGTCTTGGGGTAAATTCGCCCACCGCCATGTGGCCACCCCCTTGGTTGATCGCTTGGGATGGGCCGGACTGGAGCGAGGAACTGGAGCAAAAGGGCGATTGTCGAAATGCAAAGGGTGATGGTGTCCAGTGGTGTCCGCCGTATTTTTGTTCCGTTGAGGTTCCATTTCCTGCCAGGTACGGATGCCACTAGAGGCCAGGGGCAGACGTCGGATGGAGATGGATCAAAATGGATGGAGGAGCGGAGAGGGTCTCCAGGGGGTGGGCGATGTTACGCTCTTTCCACAGTCGATGTGGTGCATGAACAGCAGCCCAGCACTCGTAATGTTTGGAGCCAGGGAGCCGGGCACAGGGCAAGGCAAGCCAGTCGCAAGCAAAAGAGAGGAAGGGTAAAGCCGTGTTAACAATAAAAAAGGCTTTCACACCGGACGAAAAGGGTCATTGATGGTCGGCCGGCATCCAAACGAGGAGGAGTCCATTTGTCCCAGGGCCCAGGGTCTGTTGCGTTGCCCCACTTGCATGCACGTAACGGCTGCCTGTGATTAGCCAGAGTTGCCATCGCAGCTGGAGCCATTTCACTTTGGAGATGTGCGCGGTGGGTCTCTCTGCTTGGTCGCTGCCCCCGAAATTCACTGATGCCCGGAACTGGGACTGGAAATCGGAGTCTAGGTAGAGGTACTGTGCACCTGCCCCTGCTGTCTGGTGTGTGAGTGCGCACCATTTCTCTCTTCGCACCCCCCCCCCGACTCACATTAACACAAGCCGACCTCCCATCCCTCCACACAATTCCCAATCTTTCCCTTCCTTTCGTTTTCCGTTTTCCGGCTCAACACCCTTCTTCCCGCAACCGCGAATTGCTGAGAGAGTCCAGCAGCAACTCTACTCTCGGCCGCCTACTCTCGCGACAATTCCCTATCATATGGTCTCGACGGCTATCTAATTATCGAGCTGCACCCCGTCTCTCCCTTTCGCACCAACCGATCCGACGCTCCCCTTCCAATCAAGTGCGGTTGATTGAAGGTCTAATTGCAATTGCGTGGTATACTGCCAAAAAAGTGAGTAGGTTCGCAACACCCGCACTTCAGTCCAGCGCAAGACACACACGCCTTTGCACCATGATATCCTCTCGCCCCGTCGTCGTACCCTAAAGAGGCTGTCCTATTGGCTGCCCATCAATCGCATCAATCGCATCGGTCTTCGTTTCAATGGGCGCTGCCATGCCCGACAATCGACACCTGCGCAACTGCATCGACGATCGAGCCTCCATTCAATATTCGTGTGCGGTTTCAATGGGCGCAATGACAGCGATTCGAGGTTTTCGGGGGTGGTGGTTCTAGCTCGTTTCTGGAAGGACATCCGCTATTTTTCGCAGCGGAGACTCCATGTCCAGATCAGATTGCCTCCCCCAGAGACCAGGGGGTTGTCGCCGCCCTTTACCCTTACAATTACAAATCGCCTCTCGCAACGTCCAGTTCATCTCAATTGTTGCTCTGATACTAACCTCAAACTCCCTCGCCAGACCGTCGATAATAATTCCCGAATCACGAAACAGACACTCTCTATCATCGCTAAGAGTTACTACAAGTCGCCAAAATGGGTTGCGGAATGAGTACAGAGGACAAGGAGGGCAAGGCCCGGAACGAAGAAATTGAGAACCAGCTCAAGAGGGATCGCATGCAACAACGCAATGAGATCAAGATGCTTCTTCTGGGTATGTCATGTTCCCGACAAGCCAATTGCTGGCGCATCCCTGATCCGGACCCTTCGGTCACCAGTCAAATCTCGCGGAAGCTGACAACATCTTGCAGGTGCTGGTGAATCCGGAAAGTCGACCATCTTGAAGCAGATGAAGCTTATCCACGAAGGGGGTTACTCGCGCGACGAGCGCGAGTCGTTCAAGGAAATCATCTTCAGCAACACCGTGCAGTCCATGCGCGTCATCCTCGAGGCCATGGAGTCCCTAGAGTTGCCACTGGCCGACCAGCGCGTCGAGTACCATGTTCAGACCATCTTCATGCAGCCCGCTCAAATAGAAGGCGACGTGCTGCCTCCTGAGGTTGGCAATGCCATCGAGGCCCTCTGGAGGGACGCTGGCGTCCAGAGCTGCTTTAAGAGGTCAAGGGAGTACCAATTGAACGACTCGGCAAGATAGTAAGTTTCTGCTTCATGGGGGAGGCTCTGGTCTCCAACCGCTAACATGCTGTAACAGCTACTTCGATAATATCGCCCGTATCGCCGCGCCGGACTATATGCCCAATGACCAGGATGTTCTGCGATCGCGTGTCAAGACGACCGGTATTACGGAAACGACTTTCATTATTGGCGATCTTACGTACCGTATGTTCGACGTCGGTGGCCAGCGTAGCGAACGCAAGAAGTGGATCCACTGCTTCGAGAACGTCACCACTATTCTTTTCCTGGTCGCCATTTCAGAGTACGATCAGTTGCTTTTCGAAGATGAAACCGTCAACCGTATGCAGGAGGCACTTACTCTGTTCGACTCCATCTGCAACTCCAGGTGGTTCATCAAGACATCCATCATCCTCTTCCTCAACAAGATCGATAGGTTCAAGGAGAAGTTGCCTGTCAGCCCGATGAAGAACTACTTCCCCGATTACGAGGGTGGTGATGACTACGCCGCCGCTTGCGACTATATCCTCAATCGCTTCGTCAGTTTGAACCAGCACGAGACTAAGCAGATCTACACGCATTTCACATGCGCGACGGACACCACACAAATTCGCTTTGTCATGGCTGCGGTCAATGGTAAGTTTTCTTGCTCCGAGATTTAGAGTGGACCAGAACTAACAGACAATTCCAGATATCATTATCCAGGAGAACTTGCGTCTCTGCGGTTTGATCTGAGCATTGAACGCTGTCTTTCTAGTTTTCATCAGTTAATCGAGCTATGGGGTTGGGCAAGCTGTTGACACCGATCGATGGCTCGAGTATTGCCGCCCAACCGTTACCACTGGTTCCATGCCCACAGTTTCTGCCTCCAGATTATGATCTAGTGGAGGCGGCGTGGGCTCTCGAGAGGATATGAAGCTCTACATACACCTCGGGGCGTCCCTGGAGAAATTGCATTTGAGAAGCATCATCAAGAGGGGGGCTAACTATTTTGTTTAATCATGATTCCCCATCGGCCTTGGAGTCTTTGCTCTCTATCGGTGTTCTGTACGATTTCTTTTTTCTCCATCTTTTTCTATCCCCTCCTATCCAGGCGCTTTTCACCTTGTTCTTTCTCCCCAGGGACACCGCGGCTGCTATGGAAAAGCAAAAACCCCTTCTCAACAAAAGAAATGGATGATTTTGGCGTGCGTGCTTTTTTCAATCAATCATATTTCGGGTGTTCTTCCATGAGCGTGTGGAAGAAAGTAGTGGGATTCAAGCCCACGGGTTCTGGGGAGAGGATGCTGGAACCAAGCAGGTCGCTACCAATCGGAAGGAGGGTGGAGAAGGGAGAGACAAAGAAAGAGGAGGGGTTATCAAAACCACGACGGACGAAGAGATGAGCGACGCCCGTTTCGTTCCGCTATTTTCCCCTCTGGCTGAATGAGGGCAAAGGGAAACCAAAGGGCGGGAAACGTTGCGGCGCGCGCGTGTGTGAAGCAAACGATATACCAAGACAAGCACGGTCTCTTTTCCTTTTTTTACTCTACTTTTTCTGCCTTTTCCAAAGAAAGTTTTTTCGTGTGATGTGTTATTTTTGTTTTGCAGGCGGCGTGGAGGGAGGGAGCAATGGCGGTCCGGGTTTCCTATGGACAACGCAACGGTTGGATTTGTCTTGTCTGTCTATACCATACTCAATACCGACATTGAAACGCGATTAACTTGAGAGAAAATATGATTCCATGATCTACCGATGACCCGTGATGCCGAATGTGATGATGTGAAACTTGCGCACACCTTACCTTTTCTAACGAGAGGCGTAATTGGACCTACCATTAACAACAAACGTTCGTGTGGTGTGTGTCCAAAAAGGGGAACCACAGCAAAAAGGGTAGCACGACATACGGGAAGGAAAACTAAAATGTCCAAATGGCATAGGATCAATATAATAGCCACGAGGCGGACGAGGGAACGGAAGGAAGGAAAGGGAGAAGAAATGCTTTCGTGTTACCAATAAAAAGTCATGCATTTTCTCGGGTAGCAAACATGATGGAAAGCACCCGACGCTAGATAGAGGTAGGGAAAGATCAGACAGTCCGGACTAATGATAAGAATACCTTCACCCAATCCCTTAACGCCGAGCTGCCTACGATGGCGCTTCTCGGAACAGGTTAAGATTACGTTCATGTTTTTGTGGTGATGAGAGTGGTGTTCCGGAGTGTCAAATTTGGTAAGCAGATCGTCTACCTTTCAAAGGTTGTTGAAGGCATAGCACAGCACGGCAAACACTGAATGACGAAGAACATGTGTACATAATAATGGAAGGTATCTACAGTCTCAGTTTCAACTTTCCAACGGCTCCCGCATACTCGGGTCTTGTAAAAAATATATCCACCGGCCCTTACTTTAGAGTGATTGAAGACGGAACGCTCCGGTTCGTACCTAACTGGATAGGAAGTTACAGCTGGCAGAAGGAACTTGTGAGTATGTATACGTTCAGATCATGGCCGCCGGAAATCCAGTGTTGTGGATAGATGTAGAGCCGGAGTCTTAAACTTGAAGACGAGGTCCTCTCTCGATGATGGCACGACTTTGTGCGAAAATGAGTGCTTGCGACTACTTGAGATCCGGAGATCGACCGGGCAACCGAACGATTCCGAAAATTGGACCAGAGCGTTTCAAACTGGCGTGTAGAACAGGGAAAAAATTGCCTGGCATAAGAGTCGCTCTTTCTGATTTTAAACATCTACCTTTCCCAACTGGCGACAGGGACGCCGAGGTAGGCTGTGACTTGGTAGAGGTAGATATGGGCATAAACTTCTCAGTATAGTTGTTCGTGCCTCCTGTTCCTGGATTTTGAGAGTCGAAAGTGGCCGTGGGGTGGTTAAATGTTGATAGTAAGCATGATAAATCAAACCATGGGATGTTTACCATCGACATCACCACAACTTATCACATGTTACCTATCCTAATATCTCATGGCATACAGTCTGCTGGCGTTCTGACTATGATGGAAGCAGCTTCATGTATTGGCCGCCAACCTTTACCTTATACCCAGAATTCATGAGGCTTCGTCGTCGTCCTAAGCAAATACTCGCTTTATTAGCATTCCTATTCTGCTTGACCTGAGTTCTCCGGATCACTCATTCATCGGGAACCATAACCAGACAACATCGACCCTATAACTCTCGACGCCCGGACAAAGGCTATTAGGCCATTTATCGTCGTCACGAAAAACAACCACCACCACACAAGCACAACACCAGCGCCATACCACACTGTACCGCTTGATGGTCTTACCTTCTCAACCTAGCAGCACCTGTCCCCTCAAGCCAACAGCACCCTCGAAGAAGGACAGCCAGAATACCATCACAATGGACCGTAACCATTATCACCACGACATCCTTCACTTCCCTGGCCAATACCTTCATTATCACCGCCATCCGCCGTCACAATCGACCGCCTTCGAACATGACTCAACACCAATCGATACTCATACTCCGACTCACCGACGAGTTCTCCACCGAGCCAATGATCCATCCATCCTCACGACAGTCACCATCCCTTCTACCACCACCACGACCTCATCCATGACAACATTCGCCGATTCTACCGTACCTGCCTCCACCGCTTCCACCATCACCACCACCCCGACCATCGCAACCACCGCAGCCATGGCAACCTCAACAACTACTGCCCCCAAAATCAACTCCCAATCCACCCACCCCACCGCCGCCTCCCGCCACGAAATCATCCTCCTAGCTCTCGGCATTTTCATCCTAGTCGCCCAACTAGCTCTAGTAATCTGGGTCGGCGTGCGTCGACGGCGGGTTTCCCTTTCTTCTTCTGCTTCGGGTTCGAGCTCGACTTGTGCGTATCATCATTCGCGATGGCATAGGGAAAATTGTCCGAGGGAGTTGGATGGGTTGCAGTTGGATGGACGGGGTAGTCATGGGCATGCTCATGCTCATAAGGGGAAGTGTTTGTGGAATGGGGCTTTTGGGGAGAGTCCGACGAGCCCGGGGGGTTGGAGGGAGAGGACTAGGGGGTTGAGGGTTGGGGAGGACGTGGAGGGGCAGGAGGAAAAAGAAAAAGGGTTGGGGAGTTCTTCTGGGTCTGGATCGGGGTTCGATGAGGATATGGGCGAGGGCGAGGGTGAAAGAGAGGGTATAGGCAGCCGGGGTAACTCTGTTGTCATCGCCGGAGCACAGGAGCTTATGGAGAGGGTGAGGAAGAGAAGTAATAGCTCGGGCACGTTTTTCAAGATGATAGGGGCAGGGAAAGGACAACATGTCGAGGGGGTACCGGAAGATCAGACGACGGTGACGAGGAAGAGGAGCGATACTTTCACGATGGTGCTGGGGAGGAGATTCAGCGGCGGTGGTGATTCTGGCCTCAAGGAGCGCAAAGGGTCTGCTGTCAATGCCGCTGCCACAACTACTGCCAGGGAAGGGGATGTTGAGATGGGTGCTGGAAAGACAAGTGGGCTGAGTACAGATTTTGGAGGGAAGTTTGACGGGACTGAGGAACGCAATGGTGGTAGTAGTAGTAGTAGTAGTGGTGGTGGTGAGAGGAGGCGTGGATCTTGGGTGCAAGGTCTCAGGAGATATTCTGGGTTCGGAAACCAATATGGGGTGCAGGACCCGGAGAAAGGAGGCTTTGGTACTGAGATTCCGAGAGAGCTTGGAGATAAGGCTGCCGTGGTTGGATACCTGATATGACTGAGAGCACCTCGTTTCCCCCGTGTGAACTTCAGTTAATGGATTTCATTCCTTATTGTATGTTGATGTGTTGTTAGCCCACTCTCTTGACAACTGAGAAACTCTCAATGAAGCCCGGGTCCCGCCGCTAGTATGGAGTAAACATAATGGTCTATTGCTCCTGTCAGTCGCTCGTCACACAAACCAGAACTACCACAGCAATTGCATGTGATCCAAACCCATCTCTCTTTCGGCTCTCTCCTACTCTATGTCGTTGAACGTTTTGGTTGTACACACAAAGGGAATAATCCTAGTCTCTTGCTCGTGGGGGAAATCTCCGCGGCTCCGTATCGTTTGTCTGGGTCTCGGGGTCTTGGTCTTTGGCGCATCGCGGCTCCTCTAGCATTGTCTTATGTCTCTTTCGCTCTCCCCGAACCTAAGAATGACAAGACATCCCTTTCTTTTCCCATTCGCCGTCTCCTCCAATACCGAGTACTCCGAACCAAGCCTTTTGATCTTCCTACTCTCCCTTTTTCCAATTGACCGACTTAAGCCTGGGCACGGATGTCCCTGGCGGCCTGCTTCAGGCTGCTGTTGCACTCCTCATACGCGCGGCCGGCACCGAAACCGACGCCGACGAAGGCGGGCCACGCCCTCCGCTTGAAGACGAGGACGGAGAAGACGACACCGAAGCCGAGACCGAGGGTGGACTTGATGAGGAGATTAGAGAGGCAGCGGTCCCACTAGCAAACGACACCATTATGTTAGCAAGCCGATGGAACAGTCGCAGATGAAGCTATCCAGACGGGACCCAATGCGGGGCTTTGCGCCCAAGGCTGTGGGAGGTTCGAGTCCGAGCAATTGTGTGATTGGGGGGAAGCTCACCTTCTCGTTGAGAAGGGCCTCGCTGACGGGACGCGCAATGGCGCTCGAGGCGGGAGCGGCCGCGGGGGAAGAGGTCGAGTCGGACATGGTGATGATGTGTGGGTTTTGGGTGGAATTTGAAGCTCTCTGCAGGCAAGGAAGTCAGAAGGAGGCGCGCGAAATCGAGAAAGTTGGACGAGGCACAATGGTTGGTTGCAGCTTGTTAGCGAACTATGCTTGGTCTGTTAAGCTAGTAGACCTGAGACACGGCAGCTACAGGTCCTGCCCGTAGCTGTATCTTGGCTATGACATAGCATGGGCATAGCCGGTCGACAGCTACCTCTGCGTTAAGCTAAGGCGGGCATAATGGACAGATAGATGCTGTAAGTTGAGATGGAAGACGACGTACATACCTAATGTAGATGCGTAGCGCGAGTGAGTGACCTCTGGACGAGGGTGGAGCAGCAGACGAAGGAAAGATGAACAAGCGACCTTAAACTGTTAGCAGCAGACGTCGATGATGTTCCTATTTTCCCTCGGGAGATGTTCCCACTTCCCAGGCCCCCAGCAAGTGCATCAATTGGTGCCTTTTCGTCCTCCTTCGGCTGTCTCCGTCGTCACCCGAAGGCGGTGACCAGCTATCCAGGCTTGGCGCAATTGACTTTCCTGACGCGGGTGGGTCCCAGCCAGAATTGGGACGGCAGAATCTTGGGAAATTTTGCAGATGGCGCTGGGGCGGTCAACAGTAACACAGCTACACCTTCCACTAACACTTTGTCAACCAGCACTCTTTCTCGGTTCGTCGCAACATGCATTTTGGCTTTTGAGATACCCAATTTCTACTTCAAAATGGGTGTAAAGAACGCAGAGATTAGGGTAAGTTAACAGGCTTTTACACTGACAGCTTACCAACCCCAATCATATAGAACACTTCCGCTAACACCACCGTCATCACCACCCATAGATTACAGGCGAGGTCGCCCTCATCAAGACCATCCGCGCGCTCGACGACGGCAGCGCCGACACCATCGGCCAAAGACTCGAGACAGTATGGAGCACATTATCGAAACACAGGGGAGGTAGCTTCCATGCTGCCGAGGAAATGCTGCTGCGATGGCTTCTAAAGAACATGTCTGGATCCGCCGCCATCAACGACCAAGTCCGACGCTTTCCTCTATCCTGGAACATCATGGGTGCAGTCTTCGCCTGGATCCCGCTTTTCTCCCTAGCAAAGTCGCTAGCCGATCGACGATTTATTGCTGTCTTGCAACAGACCCTTAAGGACATCTCGACACCACAGAGGGAGGCGGCGCAGAGCAAGAAGGGAGGCTCAGACGTTGAGATGAAGGACGCCACATCAGATGAGACTACCCACAAGTCGAGGAAACGAAAACGGACGACAGCCGCGAAATTCGACCTCACAAGTCAGCAACAAGTCGCAGGATGCCTTCAAACTGCCGAGGCTGTCTTTGAAGCCCTCCGAATTCTTCTATCACGATGCGACATCAAGTCAACCGACGGGCTGCCGAGTAACCGTATGGGTGCCGAACACATCAAGTCGCTCTTCTCTTCCTCTGCTTCGGATGTTATGCAGATGCTGGTCCCAGTCCTTTCCACCTGCAACTTTGCCGCCGAGAGTGACGAGCTCGAGTCGTCCAAGGAACAAAGCACATGGATGTCCACCTTCTGCACGCTTTGGGACCTCCACCTCCAAGGTCCCGAAGATGCCTCGGCCGTCGCTGTCTCGCTGTCTGGCTTGGGCGCACATCTCCTCAGCAAATTGACGGCCACACCGCGCCACCCATCCCTTACGATCGACGCCACCGTACAAGACCAATGGGCTCGGGACCTCCGTCGCTTCCTCACACGAAACATGATTCTCCCTGCACGAGCGGCTTTCCTGAACAACCGGGCTCAGGATGTCATCCAAGTCGCTACCCAGATGTCTTCCGACTTCGCCTCTACCAACTACCCTGTTCTCTTCGACCTCGTCACTAGGGCACCGCGTGTGCTAAGCGAAAAGGCGACAAAGAAGGATTACGAGGAATGGATACAGGCTGTCTTTGATGGGATCTTGGTAGCTTTGAAGGGTGCGGACGCTAGCCAGAGCCAACCTGCTGTTGAAGCTGTCCTGGAAATGGCGGCAGACCAGCAGCTCCCTCTATCAGCTGAGAGCTTGCGCTCCGTGTGCAAGGCCTATGGGCTTCAGGGGGACAAGCTTAACTGGAAGCTCCATCTTGCCATTGCTAAGCTCAACCCGGATGTGTTCTTGGTTACTCAAGAAGGACAGGCGCTTCTCGACCAGGCCCTTGCGCATACTTTCTGCACTAGGGAGAAGGAGGCGGAGAAGTTCGACAAGGCGACCGAGTTCCTCATCCACCTAGTCAATGGCCATGCTCGGGCTCGTGACCTGCAAGGATTTATCAAGACATGGCTCACATACCTTGATAAGAACGAGCCAAGCGGGTTTCCTTGGACAAGTAGCCAACTGGCGAACGCCGTGGCGGAAACCGCTGAACAGTCTCTTACTGTCGGCCAGTTGGTAGATATTCTCAACTGGGTCGATGAGCAAAAGACGAAGCCAAAGGGTGTCAAGACGGTCATTCTTGCGGCTATCGCAAATGGGCTCTCTCTGGAGGCATACATCGATGCTGCCAACATGCGCACATTTGGAATCGCATCCAGTGAAAAGTTCGAGAAGAAGGAGAAGTCCGTCATCTCTACCGCTCGGTGGACTGTTGCTGAAAAGGCCATCAGCCGGGCGACGGTAGCAGATGCCAAGTCTGTCTGGGGAAGCGTGCACTCGGACGTAAAGTCTACGCTCAAGCGTTCGGAAACGTATTCTTCAGAGGCTTTCGCTGCCTTCAAGTGTTGCGCGTCAGCTTGGGTGAAGCTCGCTGACGATGAGGATGCAGCCTCTCTGACTAGCTCTTTTGTTGACAAGCTGGACAAAAACGATGATACCAAGGGTGCCGTTAGCAAGAGCTCCTACACGACTTGGATCCTCGAAGGATGCCCTCACCTGGTCAGCCTCTTGACAAAGAGGCAATCCGCTTTCCCACCAACACTAATCAACGCCCTTACTCCTTCTGAAAAGGACGAAAGCCAGACTCTGGATAGTGTCCAGGCTTTGGCCCAACAGATTCTGGAGAACCAGAACATTGTTGGCAACGAGAAGGTTATTGGTGGACTGGTTGATAAGACCATCTCGCTCATCGAGACCCCCAAGAGCCCGGAGTCTTTGATTGTGGCGAGAGGCGCGATACAGCTTTTGCTTGAGGTGCCTATGGAGGCAATCACCAGACACCAGAGAGAATCCGCCATGAGGAGGCTGGTCTCGCAGGCCAAGAAGGTTGTGGATAAGCCTAAGCATGTTGATGCTCAGTATTGGTCACTTGTGCTGAGCTTGATGACCAAGCTTATGTCAAGGCCCACGTTCTACGAGGATATGAAGTTCGACGACCTGGAGACCGCTGGCAGGTGTATCCGGAAGATTTACAAGAAGTCCGAAGAAAAGGGGTCAACAGAGACTATCCTCCAAGAGCGCGAGGATTATCGTCTCTTGGAGGCGTTAGCTACGTCAACCATACGGTACGTCAAATCTGAAATGGTCTGCTACTATGGTATACTAACATGACTACAGGCAAATGTGTGTTGCCAATCCCGAGGAGCGTGAAAATGCTTATATCGCCAATGCCTTGACCGTGCTCAAGTCCGAATGTGAAGAGGCTTACATCGCGCCGCGTCTCGTGTTGCTGCGTGCGTTTATCTCCGTGGCCAAGGAGAACGAAAAGACCAAGGGTGAAGCAGACTCTCTTGACCTGCTTTCTGCGGTCAAGCCCATTATTATGTCCAAGAAGTGGCGTGGAAAGAAGCTACTGCCCTTGCTGTTGGCTTTGGAAGCCACAGATGTCCTGGAAGCTAAGGTCGTCAAGAAGAAGTTCTCTTCTGCAGTTGAAACCCTGCTCAAGGCTAGCAACTGGCTCCTTGAACATGGTTACCAAGCTGGCTGGGAAGTTCGCACCTTCATCGCAAAGCACTTCAGGGAAGAGCTGGGCGCGCCTCTTAAGATCGCTACCGACGCTCAACCGGTAGCTGACGGCAGTGACGAAGAGGGCAATGCCAGTGAGAAGCCAGGCTCGGTGGCCGCAGCCTTCGAGAAGCTCTCAGTGCTGGAGTACGTCGATGTCGTTGTCAACAGCGTCGACCAAGACACCAAGCTCGGCTACCTCAAGGAGCTCCTCCTCGAGGAAAGCGAGACCTCGTGCGCCAGCAGTCGCCTCCTTATCGTGGAGAGGCTGATACAGCACATTAGCGGCTCTCGCCCACCTGTCCGGGAAGCGAACGACCCCTCGCAGGGCCAATTCGACCTAGCCCACGCCCACACCCTTCTCTGCAGCCGACTATCCCACACCACCGCCTCGCCAGCACAGTTCATCCAGATCGCCAAGATCGTCCACCTCCTCCTCGACAAGAAGGCCCAATGCATGACACAATGGAACGTCGACTCAACTCTCAGCGCCGTATCCGCCATTGCTTCCGACGTCTCGTCCACCACCATGCTCACCACCGTGCCCAAGACGTACGAATCCCTCTGCCACCTCGTCGAAATCGTCATCAAGCGTCATAGAAAGCGTCTAGACGGCCACTTCCACATCTTGATCCCCACATTGCAATCCCTCCTCCGCCGCCTCATATCTTCCTCCTCCTCCACCTCTACCAGCCCCTCGCTCCTCTCGGATTCAACAAAGGAACAACATGCCAAGCTTTTGTCGAGGCTCTTGACGTTGATTACCGAACCAACCGTTGCTTCTGTTTCCTCCCGCTCTGCTGCTTCTAAAGATGTTGAACATCACAACAACCACCATAGCCAACAACCTCTGGACAGCGAAAAAGACAAAGCCAAGCGCTACGCCGGCCAGCACATGTACCTGGTGCTGATGGCGTACGTGAAGCTACAGCTGGAGTTTGTGGTCCCGCTAGTGGTCAGGGAGCAGCTGGAGACGGGCATGTTTAGCATTGTGGATATCACGCCCGCGGAGGGCGAGTTGAGGATCATGAACGATGGGATGGATCCGAGTGGACGGGTGATTTTTAGGGAGATGTATAAACGGTGGGAGAGGTTTGGGAAGTGGTCTGGTGTGTAACCAATTGGGTTTGGGAAGGGTTTTGGAAAGGTGTTGTAGGATTGCATTGTATTGTATTTGTGTATATACGGATGGAAAAGATACCAATTTTAAGTAGTGTTTTGCAAACCTAACCTAACCTGAGATGCATTTTGCGTTCGCTTTCGGTTGCTTTGATATACCTAAATTGAATGAGATGACGCTTTTTATTAGCCTTTAACTAACCTAAATCCTTGATTCCCAGAGGATCTGCAATGAATCAGCTGCTAGGACCACCTCCCCTTTGCTCCTGTAACCTCTGCCACTCCCTAGCAAACTCCCTCATGCCCCCTTCGCCCGCCATACTAGCATCTACCACATCCTTCGGCATCTTATGCGCCGAATACTGCGGCGAGCTAAAGTTATACGCAGCTGGATCATCCTGCTCCACCAACCTCAACTCAACCTCGTACTCCTCCTCTTCCTGCTCCTCGTCATCCTCTGTCGTGTCATTATCGAAGTCATCATCAATGTCGTCTTCTTCTTCTGGTTCCGTAAGGTTATCATCGCCACCAGCAGCAGCTCTAGCCCTGGTCGTGGAGAACCGCAATCTAACAGTCCTCTCCGGCTTTTGACTTGTAGTCGACTCCGCTCTCCCCAAAACCGGTATCCTCACCTCCGTCTCCAACAACTCCTCCCACCCAAACAGAATCGTATCCGTCCTCGGCGCCCAGGGATTAATATCAATCAATCTCGCCCTGGCCAATCTACTCCTCGCCTCCGACGTCTCATCCGCATCACTATCCTCGCTCTCCGAATCCGATCTATACGCGGCCTCGGGGATATACACGTCGAAGCAAAAGGACGAATCGGGAAAAGTGTACTTGAGCTTGGTATTAAACAGCTCGCGACAGCGCGCGATGATGGCGGGGCGGAGATTCCGTAAAAAGGCGTAGTAGTTGAGGTCCCGCTGGGTGATGGCGATTAGGTTGCGGTCTTTGACGAAGCAGCGGAATTCGAGAGAGGGGAGGGGGGAGAAGAAGGAGCGGAGGACGAGGACGGGGGTGAAGCCCTGGGGTTGTTGCGCCGACGCGGAGGGTGATTGTGTTGAGGAGGAGGGGAAGCAATCGTCAAAGGCGTGGTCGAGATCGTGGCTGATGAAGGACGAGGACTTCAAAAGGATGTAGATGTCGTTGGCCGAGGTGCACTTCACCGTGTTGGGGTGGCGCGAGATCCATGTCGCGTCCTTGGGCGAGGACCAGTTGAGTTTGGGGGCGACAGCGCCGCCGAGGGCTTTGATGGCTGCGTTGATGGCGTTGTGCAGGTCGGGGAAGCGCTTGTTGGGGGGCAGCTTGGCGGGGGTTGAGTCCTCGTCATCCGAGTCGGAGTCGTTGTCGGCGTCGCCGGGGTTGCGCGGAGGTGCGGGAATCTCGGAGGAGGGAACGGTGGGCTCCCAGTCATCGTCGTCGGAGTCGTTCTCGTTGCCAGGCTCGTCGTCGGCCAGGATTATGCCGTCTTCGCGGATGTAGGAGACGAAATCGCGACTGAGCGGGATCACGCGCGAGCGGATGCAGGAGGTGCGGTACTTGGGGAACCAGTAATCGTAGGAGCAGTGGAGGATATGGTCCCGCGTGACGGGGGGGAAGGCAATTTGGCCATCTTGTTGCGGCGCGTTGGCGGCTTCCAGGATGCCTTCGAGAGCAGGCATGGTGGTCGAGGAGAGTGGGGAGTCTAGATCTGTTCTCGGAGTTGCGCAAGAGGTGTTAAAGGCCGGATAGAGCTAGAGAGCAGTTGAAGATGCTCCAGATGACGCAGAAGGAGTGCTGCAATGTAGATAGCTAAAATATGGAAAAGAAGGATGTCAATAAATCGAGTCACTGACAGATTCGCTGCGGGGCAAATGCTGAACTTTGGAATTACCTAAAATCCAACCGACAGCGAAAGGGACTGCAAAGAAAATCGCACCCCGCAGGGTCAAGAATACATAGTACCTAGGTTCGAGAACGTCTGTGCCCCGCTCACCGGATGACTCCACATTCTAGGCTGAATCCACAATTCTGCCGGCGCACTCCAACTGTCAAACTCTCACCGCCTTCAGTTAGCCTTGGCTCAATTGATCACCGCCCAGGACTGGGCCAGCTGCTATCTTCCCTTTTGCATCATCATCATCAACAACAACAACAACAACACAACGGCTATATTCCCGAAACTGACCAACAATGTCCGATAACGTCGGTCTTTCCACGCCGCGTGGTAGCGGTACCTCCGGCTATGTCCAGCGTAACCTCGCCCACTTACTCCGTCCGCGCGACAACTTCCAGTACCCACCCAAGGACTTTGACAGCCTAAAACATCAACCGCGCCAGCCAGACAAGGGCCTCCTCGAGCATGATCGCAAGCGCGAAGTCGAAGTGAAGGTTTTCGAATTGCGCGACAAGTTGGAAGAAGAAGGGTAAGTCGCTTTCGGTCTTATTTTCAGCAACCTCAACTTGCTAACACCAGTGACAGTGTCGAAGAAGATGAAATCGAATCCCGCTGCGACGAACTCCGCCAGAAACTCCTCGCCGAAATGGAGCGCAACCAAAACAGCCGCGGTGCGCCCTCCGGTCCCCGCAAAAACTTGAAGATGCATCAGGTCCACGAGCTAGCCGATGCCAAGATCAAGG
The DNA here is from genome assembly GCA_030685235.1 of Copromyces sp. CBS 386.78. NCBI lineage: Eukaryota > Fungi > Ascomycota > Sordariomycetes > Sordariales > Sordariaceae > Copromyces > Copromyces sp. CBS 386.78. The sequence goes on from MU839202.1 coordinate 119,861, forward strand.
AGAGCGAGCGGTTGCGCCAGGCGCTTAAGATCAGCCGGGACTACCAGGAGGGAAGCCACTGGAAGAAGCAGGAGGAGAGGCTGAAGGGCGCGGTTGAGCGTGACGCAAACGGTGGCAGCAGCAGCAGTATGGGGCCCCCGCCCGCACCAACTGGGCCCTCTGGCGGCAATGACCGTGGTGGCGATCGTGATCGTGGCCGTGGTCGTGGTCATGGCCGCAGGGATACGGACGAGGGCAGACTTAATTCTAGTAGGGAGCGCCGCGCTCTTCCCAGGGATTGGGACAGGCCGCCAACTCCGAGAGGAAGGGGTGGCAGAGGTGGCAGAGGAGGGCGGGAGAGGGAGGTTGACAGCTACCGAGGTGCCGCTGGAGGTGGTAGGGACAGGAGCAGGAGCAGGAGTCCTATCAGGGAGAGGAGTCGCACAAGGAGCCCAGTCAGGGATAGGAGCCGGTCTAGAAGCCCGGTGAGGGAGAGGAGCCTGAGCAGGGGCAGGAGCCGCAGCAGGAGCCACAGTCGGAGTCGGAGCCCACCCCGTAGAAGGGCTGTGGACAGCCAGGGTCGCAGCCCGAGCCGAAGCAGGAGCAGGAGCTACAGCCGGTCTCCGGAGAGGGATCGGTATCGGGAGAAGTATAGGGATCGTGATGACCGCGATTAGCTTTGCGGCGGAGAAGGAGACTCGAATGGGCCGGCAATCAAAAGCTACCAGGGCTGGACAAGAACAAACACGAACGACACTGACTCGAACCGGCGTGATACCTAGAAAGCATTTCGGGGCTTACGATAAATTTCCCTTGTCCACAATAGGAGTTACGGCGTTCAATACGGAAGAGTGCTTTTGGGCGGATCAAAATCAAGATCAAGTAGGTCGGGAATCAGCCAAAGACAAAAGACTGTGCGTTTAGGTACGATTAAAGGATGCTCACTCTAAGACTACGTAAAGAGAGAGAGTTACCCGTATTATCCGACATATACATGAATCCCAATTATTTTTCAGTCTGGCCAGACGGACATTGACCTCGGCATTCGAGCGGGGAGAGGACCAACCAACCATCTCTTACGAGTAGACGGCCGACCGGTGTGAGAACGAGAAGCACATGCGATTTTAGATACTTCCAACTCGCTCAACAACTTGTACATCGGCTTCAGAGGTACATGATCTACGACACAAATCCCATACAGCATTAACTGTGTACTTGAAGTACTTGGGATACCATATCTCCTACTCGGGGGGGGGGGGGGGGGGGGGGAAGGACAGATGGGGCGCACAGTGTAAGACAACGAACGGAAAGCGTGAGCGGACTTCCCCGTGGTCGTATCTAGAGTACACTACTGCACGCCATCCAACACACTACCGGATCACTCTGCAGTAAATTTGCAGAAAGCGGGTGAGCTAGCTATAAGTGGTTGAGACAGGATGTAAGTTATTGGGTCAGAAATCTGGGGACGACGAGGTGGTGGGTGGCCATGATGAGTTTTACCCAGTGGTTGAATGGTGTCTACGTATTAGCGTAACACAGTCAATTTAGTAAGAGCGACTCTACTCGCACCGTAGGGAAACTCTATTCGGACCGTAAAACGAAAAGAAAATCTAAAGTTTCTCTATAGGTAAAGGCGCTCTAAGTACGCAAATTAGACTAGATTTTTCCTTATTTTTTTCTTTATTTTCCAAGCCTCATATCATTTGTCTACGCCGTATATACAGTCTTAAACTCGAAGGTGCTTAGAATTATTAAAATTTAAGACTACTAAAGTTAAATATAAGAAAAACCTAGCCGATTTAAGAGCGGCAAGAGGCTTAGAGTAGATTGAAAAATCTATGAAAATTCAAGAAGTATTTTAGTCCTACTTCTATCTTTATATACTTTATTTTCACCGAAATAAACGTAGAAGTTTAAATTTTATTTACGGTGCGAATAGAGTTTCCCTACGGTGCGAGTAGAGTCGCTCTTTAGTAAAGTCCCCCTACTCTGTAGCATATCCAGTCTCCATTTCAGTTTTTTACGGCGCGTCATGCAGGTGTGTTGATGCGGCTCTGTCCCCTCCCCATTTGTTGACAACACCTCCACCCCACTCACTATACTTCGGAAACGTCAAGCATCAGTATAGGGTCCAGTGACTCGTATCCACAATCTTAGTCCTCGCTACAAATTTCAACATGGTGGGATCAGAGAAGAAGAAGGGCCAGCAGCAAGGTACGAAGCGCGACAGTAAAATGGAGCTCAGGACCAGACCTCAGCCGGTTTCCCACCAAAGGCCCGTAGAGCGAACGCGTGAGCGCCGCGCTTGATGACTACCTCCATAACTGGAACCCCGATGGATTCGATATGCGATTTTATGCCACGCGGTATGGCGTCAAGGTTGGCAGTCTCAAAGTGAGGAAGTGGAGGAGAAGAAGAAGAAGAGTGCGATTGAGGCTCGGGACGGCGGGGAAGAGGGGAGCATGGGAACTGAAGTTGCTCATCAGAAGAGGCAATAATAGCAATAACCAGAGCCAAAAGCAGCAGCACAGGCCAACGGCAACGACAAGGCCAAGGACAAGGGCAAGATGAAGGTCATCAAGAACAGGACCTGGCAGAAAAGAAGATGGAGAAGAACACGAAGAAGCCTCCTATTACCAAATGGGACATCTATAAAATGTCCAAGCGCGAACGCGGCGACGCTGCCGTTGACGAATTTCTCAACGGCAACCCTGGACAGAGTATCCCGTCCATCCTCCAAAAATACGGCATCGATCACAGCACGTTGTATCAGGGGGTTACTGCGATGGCGGCGCGGGACCGGGACCGGAACCGGGACAATGGGCTACTACTGCAGAGCGGCGGCAAAAGCAGTTCAACCAAGCTCAAGACCAGTAGTGGTGGCACTGATGGATATGCTGCAAAACCATCCCCAACCACACAGAAGAAGAAGAGCGCGCCACAGCAACAACCACGGCTACAACAAGAGCGAGACCGAGACCGAGATCTAGTAGGTCTCAGAAGCAGCAACCGGATCAGAGACAGAGACAGAGCCGCCGCAAAGACAAGCGCAAGCGTCGGCGGGGTGAGCAGCAACAGCAACGGAAGCAACACCAGCACCAGCAGTATCAGCAAAAACAAACACAAAAGCAACAAAGACGATGACATGGGCCTACAGTACATGTCCAGGGGTGAACGGGCTGACGCCGCCTGGGAGGAATACCTCTGCAGCGACCCGCGGCCGAAGCTCACCTATTTTGCAGAAAAGTACGGATTCACAAGAGCACTTTGAGCGCGAGGAAAATGGCCTTGAAAAAGCAGGGGGTGGGTGTTGAGCTGTTGTTTCATGGTTCTGCTGATGCTAATGTTACTGCTAATGGGGCCGGCAGTGAAAGAATGACGACAAGGGCTGGGCCTGGGCCTGGGCCGGGAGCTGAGGTGGTGGACTTGATGAGCGACTCGGACTCGGACTCAGACATGGAAGACTTGGAGGAGTTGGAGGAGTTGGAGGGGGAGGAGGACGAGGACGATGATCATGATGATGATGATGATGATGAGATCATGGACGTTGGAAGCGACGTCACCCCGCCACAGCCACGAAAAGTAACGCCAACACGTCGTCAAAATTACATCTATGGAACTGTCGGATATCCAGGAGCGCTACCTAGTGAATTGGTACCTTCGCGAGGAATCGCTGGGGAGAGGAGCACCGACTCATGCGAAACTGACCAGCATGGCCCTGTCATCTGCTGTTTGATGGGCAGGAACCACAGCTGGATCTTGGAGAGGAGGAAAGGTTGCGTGTGATCATCCAACGGTTTTTGGCACGCAATCCGGATATCAAGGTGATGATGGTCACGTTGGTGGGAAGGGAGAGGATGACTCCGATGGGTTGTTGTTGCTCCCGAGGGAAGAAGAAGAGATGCCAGCGCCAGCGCCAGTGCCGGGGGCGAGGAAGAAGGCAGAAGAAGGGGTAAGGACGTTGTGGGAGCCAACGGCTGCTGAAGCAGCAGCGGCAGCGGCGGCGATGGCTTACGTATCTGATGATCAACATGATGATGAAGAAGACGAAGATTCCGATTCCGATTCCGAGGAGGTGACTGAATAGGAAGAATCAGCATCTGACTCCGAAGATTCCGAAGAAGACTCCGAAAAAGACGGCTCCGACACCGACTCTGACACCTCAACGAACACCTCAACCGACGGCACCCACAACCAAGTCTTCGTCGAATCACTTTCCGTCAAACTTGAGGAGTCTACACCCTCCCCACCACCCCCAAAATCACTGGCAGCGGCAGAAGGGGGCGGATATACAAGTACATGTAGCCTTCCGACTCCCCAATCCTCCCACGACATTCAACAGTATCTCTCCGCCCTGCAATGCTCCCGCTCGGCGACGCAGACGGCTCAGATCGTCAAAACCTTGTGCACAAAAGCCGGCAAGGCTCTGGACCTGAAGAATTCTGAGATGGAAGCTTTGAGGGAGAAAGCGGACTGGTTGGAGAGGGAAGCTGGGGAGTTGAAGAGGGCAAAGTTGATTGTCACGGCGGCGGGGGGCAATGATGATGATAAGGATGATGATGATGATGATGATGATGATGATGATGATGATGATGATGATGATGGTCTTCTTGATCCTGGTCCTGGTTCTGGTTCTGGTTTTGATCATCCTTCGGGGTTGTTTTCTGAGAAGCAGTGGGAGCAGCAGAGAAAGAAGTCATCATCAGGAAGCGCCGCGAGTATGAGCAACAGGATGATGAGTTCGAGCACGCCTCTAAATGCGGAAAGGGATGATGTGGAGATGGACTCTAGTGATAAGGGGGAACCAAATACGTCGTCATCGATGATGATGTCTCCTCTTGGCTCTGCTACTACCTAGTACGCCCCTACCGCTGCTGCCACCTGAAAGAGAAAGAGAAAGAGAAAGTTTAGAAAGGGTAGCAGAGACGACGGCGACGAACGAATATCTCGCTACCACTGCTGCGGATGTCCCGGACTACTGCTTTGTGTTGAAAGAATACGAGGTCCAAAAGGGACCCGGACCCGCCCATATAAAGGACGCGAGGCCGGTGCTAGAGGGCGGCATGCGTACGGCGAAAGGAAATGAGGAGGGTGATCAAGGGGGTGAGGAAGAGAGCGAGGAGAGCGAAGAAAGTGAGAGTGACAAAAGTGAAAATGAAGGTGAAAGTGAGAGTGGAAAGGAGCGTAAGGGAAGCAACACTCAAAAGTATTCGAGTCTCACTGATGTTAAAATACCTAGTGTTACAGCATTCCTCCAATAGCAGCAGGAAACGGGGGCGCATGGTGGATATAGAAGTTGCGCTTGAAACAAGGACGATGCTTGGCTTTGCTCACTTTAAACATATAGGGCCATGGGAAGGACATACAATAGGGCCCGGGAACAAGAGGAGGAGGATCACGGAATGGAGTGGCGCGGGGGGTCTGTAGCGTACGTGTAAGTCTTACTGCGAGGAGGTAAGTTTCTACCGTCTCGAGAGCTCGTACCATAACCCCAGGATGGTATGTTACGACATGGCTGACGCATATACATACTCAGTAGCAGCAGTGTACATCTTATGAGAGAGCTTTCGTTTCGAAGGTTGTTCGTTTGCTAAAAAGTTGTGGTCCAGTTCAACTCGGCATTCGGTGCCCCCTGCTGGTAACGTCCCACAACTTGGCCTTCGATCCTGTAACCTTCCTCTCTAACCCTACGAGTGGCGCGTAATGTTCTACAATTCATCCTCTAATGAGGGAACAGAGCCACATCGATTTGATACACCTGTGGCTGCATTACGAGCCGCAAACAAACTGGATACAGTACCGGGTTATGCTAGATGGCAAGTGTGAAGCGCTAAATCAACTATGCTAGCTTACCAAACAATAGCCAGGGGTCACCTACCTCGCCCTAACCTCATCAAAGCCACCACCTCGTCGTCTTCCTTCCCTCCTCCTCTACCCTGTTCTATGAATACGCTACACCATACCAGCGGCATAGGTACACTAGGTAGTATTCCAGGAAATCCAAGACGACAACCTCCGTTCTTGATACCTACTACCCATTCTGCTTGTGTATACATGAAATAAATACATACATAGCAGTTTCACAGTCGTGGAAGCTTCCTCTACATACATCCCTTTTTTTACGCCGTTTTACGCAGTACTGTACATATATATCGACCTCAACTTTCTGGCACTCCTCAGCAACGGAGTAGTATTAGCAAGCAACACAACATCGTACACTACACTAGGCACGAAAGGGAATCAACATTCTGGGGACCTGGGGTGTCGCCCGGGGCCGGAGTAAACCCTGGTCCCTGTCACCGGCGCCGGCTGCTACACAGTACTCCTCCGCACTTCCTTGTCATTCATAAAACAAAATCAAGCAACAACGTGGTAATAAACAAGTGAACAACAACTTGTGGAAAATCCGGGGAAATGTGGAGAAAAGGAAAGGTGACAGGCGGGCCACCATGGCCAGAGAGTTTGAGGGCGGGAAGAAATTGAGATGCGGGGGATGGCGAATAGGGGAGGGGTCGGAATCGTGGAAGGTCTGGCTCTGGCTGGGCCTCGGCCTCGGCTCATGTACATGGGCGAGCGACGATGGGCGTTGTAGGAAAGTGTCCGATATACGAGGACATGTGCCTCTGGGCATTTTGGTGTTGCCTGCTCACCGGTGTGGACTGGTTGCATCTTTGGTTTTGATGCTGAAATTAGCTATGTAGGTAGGGATTTGGCGAAGGGGGTGGGTTGTATGGTCTGGTTCCGCGATTGTTGGGAGTCTGAAACATCACAGTAGACTTAAGGTCCCCCTTTCACAAGTAAACAAGGGCGAACAACACCCTGCTTGTAATCAATATCACCGCGCTTGAAGAATGCTCGCAATAACCCATCAGAAAAAATGTCTTTGATAAACCTTATCATTCCACCCCAACCATAAATACATTGAACCTAGCCCATGACATATGATACGTGTAATAGTAATATTGGTGTACACGCCGTCCATATAATGTTTCCCACCATAACCGCCTAGAATGTTCTTTTGGCACGAAATATTCTGACAACCAAAGAGTACCCAAGTAGATCTACGCCCGCCTCTCTTCCTTTCTTTTACATCGAGACAAATAGCGGTTAGATATATCCCATCTCAGAACCCATATACTCATCCTAGACCTCATCTCGTGGTATCGTTCTTTTGCTTCCTCTGCCCCGAAGCAAATACTTCTGCAGCAGACGCTGCGTTGCGTTCCTCATCCAAGTCAATCCATGACTTTCATCCAGTCCACCCCACAAACGGCTCGATCCATCCCCCCTCTTGCTTCATGGAAGAGAACAGGATGCATAGGCTCTTCCCTGGATTCTTCTCTGGAATTTCGCTCCCACAGGCGTGTGTTGCTTCGGAGGCGACCCAGCTTTCTGCGTTCGATCAAGCTCCAGCGGTGTTTCTATTCGTCGTTGACGCAGCGATGATCGCACTGAAAGATCTCCCCTGTCATCCAATGGCGTCCAGTACGTTACGTAAAGTAACGAACTCATCCCAACCTCGATGTTCCGCGACACGAGTGTTTGAAAGGTGGGTTTGTTCCCCGGGCATCTTAGGTCTTGAAGGATGACCACAACTGCACGGCCACAATAGGCTGAGACAAGTAATTTTACCTTGCGATGAATATGATATATATGACAGAGCGGCTTGGCCAGCGTGAGGTACTCTGTAGCGCTGCTCGTAAGGAAGACAGCTAAGCGGAGCGTTTCCCGCTGTGGTGTTTTCGACAAAATCATCGACGTGCAAATGGCTCGACGTCGGACGCAAGATGCGTGGAGGTTGTTTGGATCATAGGAACCCAGACTCGGCCAAAACTCTGTAACGCAAAACAAAAAGGCATTAACGATCCGCGCGAATAACAATGCAAAAGGGTGAATGTGCTGGCCCGGTTGAGTCCAGGGTCACAAAGGGCGCGGGAAAGGACAAAGCTAGGAGTGCAAGCCAAGCTAAGTGATATCCGGAGAAAGTACGAGCCCGACCAAGATTGGTGCCCATGCCGTCCTCCTTTCGTCACCGCACCAAGAAAAAGGCACCCCCATTCACAGCCACCTGGCGTAATTTTGGCTCTACGTACCTGACGATCTTCTCATCTTCTCTCTCACGGGGCTCGATTTGCAAGCTCTTGTCGTACATCTCGTGCACGTCTCCGGCGGCCTGCATGTTAGACAAAATATAGTCCTGGAGTTCGGGCACTGGCTGTAGCGAGTATGCGACGTTTTGGTACTGTTGGATATCTCCGATAACGTCTGCGGTCTTCGCCCGTTTTGCAAAGTTGATCTGGTTCGTCTTCTTCAAAATCGAAGGGATACCATCTTCAATGAAGGTAAGATCCGTGAGATACACGCCTACAAGGTAGCACAATGTGAGCATTCATGCAGAGAACGGGGCTTCGCTAGGGTTTCTTACCAAAGAATGGAATGCATGGAGGGTTGGATAGATGCAACGCCTCTCTGTATTCACCAAAGTTCTTAGTACTAGCCATGAGCTTTCTCATAGTTTCGAGCGTCGCGAGAACACGTTGAGGAATCTGATCCCATGTTCTCTTCAAGCGGGCAATGGGAGCGGTTCCCAATGCTGAAATGATCGATGTAAGTGTGGAGAAATTGTTGAGACCCCGGCACTTATCGGCAACGGCAACAAAGTGCTTTATGACGACAACACGCTTCCTAACATCGGTTTGCGCCAAAATCATTTCTGCCACCCAGTTGGTCATCTGGTTCGAGTGCAGAATAAGGGCCTTGACGTTGGGTGCTGGTTCTGGCTCCCCTTCAGCCACCTTCTTCTGCCACGTCTTGTTAAGACATTCTGTAGACTTGATCTTGCCGTACAGTCGCGACTCGATAATGGTGAGCTGACGAGCAAATTCAGTGACATCGATATCCAGGAACTTGAGCTTCTTCATGTTCTTTGGCATGATTGGCGCAGGGGTATTCTGATTGACCGTCTGGATCATGCGACGAACGTTGACTTCCCTGCCGCTCAGTCGCTGGTCCAGGACGGTGATCAAGCCTTTAGAACCTGGTGTCTCTGTCGACCTCACAGTGTCATTGGCAAAGTTGTAGACATCACGGATTAACTCCTTTGTCTCCTCACTCTGATCTTCCATCCAAAAGTTATCAAACCAGTTCTTAAGAATGTTGACCACTCGGAAGCGGATAAGCTTCTGCTTGCTGTCACGCCACTGCTCAAACTGGGCATGAGTAAGGCCCTCGGGTGGTTGGATGCCGAATCTCTTTACGAGTAGCTCGAACAGTTCGCGAGCCGAAGTAAAGGACTTGTACGTCAACAAGAACGTGTTATTGAAGTTCGAATCAAGCTTGTCGTGGCGGGTAAGCTGCTCCACCAAAGCGAGGAGAGTACCACCCTTGACGACGGGCGGCTGCACCTTTTGATCATAAGATAGATCGGCTTCGTAGTCCAGACGCAAGAACTCAGGCGTGTCATCCACAGGCTGAATCGGGGTGGGATCTTCTCCGAAGAACTTCTTCATCTTTGACGGGTCACCCTTCCGCTGGAATGTAGGAGCAGTAGGGTCGCCCTCTGAGAATGATGCTGAGCTCATCAATACCGGTCGCAAGAAGGCAGAGTCAGTCCTCATGTGCCGCTCATATGGCAACGAATCACCTCTGTTAAGCGGTGCTCGTTGAACAGGTTCACGTGCACGGGCCTCTGCCTGTTGCTGCATTACCATCTGGACTTGCTCTGAGAGTAGTTGGAGGGAGAAGCCAATGTGCGAGGAGTTGGTCTCCAATGCTCGAGCACACTGACGAACATAGTCTAGCCGCTCTTCCAAAGCATGGCCCCGAATCTCAGACCATTCGTCGGCGAGCGGACCAGCGACGGCCTGGCAGCCAAGCACCAGGTCGGATATGTTGTCATACAAACTTTGCTTGTTTGTCGCGAAATCTAGAAGCTGCGGCTGCTGGAACCCGTTGCTACCAAGGCAGGAAAGGTCAATAGACTCAATCATGGCAATCCATGGCTTGAACATGTCTACGACCTTGCCGCCTGCAGCGCAGATGTTGTTGCCGATTACTTCATGTCTGAAAGGAGTCACCACCTTATCCGTGACAACCAAGCTCTTGTCCAGTTCGCGAATGCTGGAAACCAGCATACGCTTCAGCTCATCCAGCCTTTCCAGCAGCTTGTTGTCGAGAATGGCAGTGGGCTCCACTACACCCTCCTCGTCGTCAAGGAAATTGGAAGTAATGGGGTCGTGAGGGCCAAGGCCATTAGTCTGCCAGCTCCCGCCAGAGTTGGACCCAATTACGAACCCAGGGAACAGCCGAGGAATGTCTTCACCCCTCTGCTGCCTAGCAACTTCGACATAGCTGTAAACTCCCATCAGGACGCCATCGGCCTCCTGCAAGCACTTTTGTACAGACTCGGCGTTGGGCCAATCGGCAGCGGCAATGTGCGAGGAAATCACCAGCTTGGAAAACTTGGACATCATGTCTCGAAAATGAGGGTATAGCGCCTTGTTGGTCGAAATGATGGAAGGTTGGCCGGAATGGTTGTCGGTTGTCCCCGAGCCAGCCGCCAGAAGAAGGCGCAAATGGTCGGAGATGTCTTCGGCGCGTGCAACGTACTCGGACCGGTAGTTGTTCTTGATGGCCTCCCGATACCGATCAATTGCCTTCTTCATGTTGGCAACCAGTCGGCTCCAAGTGAGAGGTTGCATAGTACCGTCGTCAAAGAAGGATCGAGGAATTGTAGCGGCAGTAGGGAGGTTGAAAGTCGCGCTAGTGAATGCCGTCGTCGATGTCAAGGGCCCTGGATGATGAGTGCCGTTCGAATACGTGTCGTTGCGGCCCTTGTTGCCGGAGGGCTGTCCGTTGATAGAATCCATGGACGTGGACGGTGAGACACCATCGTAAAAGCGGCGGTTCTTGGGCTGTATTGGAATGAGCCCCTCATCATCCTAGAAAAGCTGGGTGTGATCAGGTATTGTAGACTTACGAGTGATCCTCTGGATGCATTCATGAAAGCTTCGCCCTCAACTTCTGAGGCCGAGGTGATATCATCTTCGTCCTCCTCATCCTGGGTCAAACCACGTGCCATCATCTCGGGAGGCGGCCTGGTCCTGTCGGGTATCGTCACATTCATGCGGTCGCGGGGACCGGTCTCGTTAATCGACGCAGGCGACTCTAGCGGCAATTCATTACTGCTCTCGCCAGTCATGGTGTTGTAGTAAAACAAGCGGCCGTCGGGGGTGGCTTGAGGAATCCAGAAATCAGCCCTGGATCGATCGCCATCGGTCCCCTCGATGGGAAGAGAGTCGGGGTCATCATCGCGGTCCGACGCATCATCCTCGTCGAAGCTTTCCTGGTAGACATCGTGGTCTTCGGCCTCTTCCTCTACTAGTTGTTCGGGGGTGGCGTTATCCTCGGTCTCGCCGGGAGCTTCATCGGGACTAGGAATTACTTGGCAATAATTACTGGGAAACCATCCTCTGACACCGTTGATAACACCATCCCACCAACCACTTTCGAGCTGTGTGATAACCTGGATTATATCGCCCTCGTGGAAGCTTAGACTGGTCCTGTCGTCCGCCTCGTAATCGTACAGCGCGCGGACATACGTCGTGCCCGCGGGCACCGTGCCTACGACGCCATTCATGGGGGAAACAGATTCGGTCGCAAAATAGAACGAGGAGTCGTTGGGGTCGACCAAAGTCGTCGCGTGGCTTGGGTGGGCGGCAGCGGGGTCGCGTCGATCGTAGGTTGCTTTCTGGGACTGGGTATTGTAGGAACTGGTGGTATTCTGACCCTGGAGTAGCGACACAGGGGTCTGTGTCATTAGCATATTGAGAGTGTCGTGGTAACGGGTAGAAGCAAGCGATGGTGTGGAATGTTAAGGGTCGAAGATCATGTTCCGGTCGCTGAGCCTCGGGTGGTGCAGGCAGGTGATGTACAGTAAACTGTGCAGAAGTCGAGCGTCCAAGGTGCGCTACCTATGTCGAACAGATGCGATTGCGTATCGAGCCGATAGACCTTATCCCCTATTTTAAAAATCTGACGTCGGCGGGAATTAGATTGGAACCGGAAGGGTGGCCCAAAAGTTTACTGAGCGCTAGAGGCAATCGAAAGAACAAGTTGTCGCGACAGACGATCTGAGTGGTTGGAAGGCTGAGGCGTCGGCGGGTAAGGAGTGGTGAGAAAGTGAGGCAACACGGGCGTCGATTCGCCGACCGCTATAATTGGTGCGGTGGTCTTTTTAGAGGGCTGGATGGCTCGAAGAATAAAGGGTCTAGCGAGAGAAAGGGCTGGTGCAAGATCAGGCAAGGTAGAGTATAACCGGCGTGATGATGACGGTGGTCCGAATTCCTGCCGGTCGCGACACGTCCTTGTCTTCCGAGTCTTTCTCTGTTCTGGTTCGCGCGGTCCTCCTTGGCTTGTGGGATCGGAATGCAGCAGAAGGGGGTCGGTCGAGGCCAAGTTGCTCTTTAGATTGCCCGTTGACTGTTTGTTGAGCTTGGATGGCGATGACTCGATATGATGTCTCTCCGTGGCCGGGTCGCGAGCGTCCAGGGGGCGGTTTCTGGCAGTGCTGTCGAACCTGAGTGGATGGTCGAATTGTCTCGTCACTTCCCCGGCATCCGTTAGGCTGAGAGTTCAACGAAGAACCAGCAAGTCGGAAAACCTGGAGGTATACTCAAGCTTGTTCGGTTGGAGCAGAAAGACTGGACGGACCTATCCAGCAAGGGGGCGAGGTGCCTAGGTGAAATACATTGGGCGGGGGGCGTCTCTTTTTGAGAGGGAAGGATGGAAGTCAAAGGAGACGGACCTCGCACTGCAGTGTGTGTGGTAGGGAGCACTGGGGAATTGCCCACCTCCAGATCCTCCACTGGTGGGAGGGGGAACTGAGGGTCCCTCTTTCCCGCTCTCCAACGGTTCTGGGCCTTTGATTGGCTCGTGCTCAATTCGTTCTCTTCACTGATTGGTAAAGTAAGGGCGGATATGGATCCATAAGAGTATGGACCCTTTCGGCGTCCACTTTCCCTCCAAGCCCTCCCCTCGTAGCTTCCATTGACTTTTTATTTGTTGTACTTCTAGTACTTGAACAGCAGGAGCAGTATGGACAGGTCGAGCTCCCAAGCACCATTCCACTTTGGCAACTGCCCCTGGACTTGCAACTCAACTTTTGGAGAATGCCACTTCTGACATGTCTCTTTTGTTCGCCATGCACACATCCCATGGGTAACAAAGAAATGCTAACATCAAGTTCCTAGGCGTTCAATATCATGCACTCGATGAAATAAACACCACAAAAAGAGAGTCGCATCGCTGGCCTCGACCTCGTTGATCAGATGCATCAAGCAGCAGATCGGTACGGGGTACGAGGTACCGGCATGGCCGCTGTGCTGGACCTGGACGACATAGGACACCCAGAAAGGGAAGCACGGCCCCCACCATGCAAGTCACTCGGTCGGTGCTGCAGTCGGGCAGTCAATCAGGTCGTCGAGGTACCTGGGATGCTCTCGCACACGGAGAAAGGGACCTCGTTTGGACATGAGTGACTCCAGAAGAGCTGAGCCAAGACAATGGCGTACAGTTGGTGAGCTGCCGCGGAGACACTGTGTTCCCTTACGGTTCCCTCGAGAGAAATCACCAACTGGACTCTTTCCGGTTCGCTTAGAATGCGATGCTCATGCTTTTTACCCAGATGCTAATTTCTGCAAAATAAAGAGACCAGTCGGTTATTTCCATGGATCATGAGAAATGGTTCTCCAAAGTCAACATTCCGAGATCAAGATTCGACCTCAGCTTCCACTTAAGACATCCCGCCAGGAAAACGATCGGAAACCGCAAATGTTTCGTTGCGGTTGCCGGTTTCGTAAACTACCTTGGTTCAGCAAGAGGGGCACCCTTTCCTCGGTTTGGAGAATAACAGCGAGAGATTCTTCGACATGTTGCATTCTCCTCCTTTCAACCATGTCATCGTTCCCAGCAGTCTGGCAACCCAATCACCATTCTACCATCACGGCACGGGCACCACCGTGACAATTGGAAAATGACATGAGGTGGCTTGGACTCTCATCCGGGTCATCTAAACCACGGACCATCCAAATTGTTGCAACACCACGCGAGCCAAAGCGTTAGGATTATTGTTCCCGTTACTATCGAATAGATAGTCCATTGCTCCACGCGGCAGGTTTTCTTTTTGTTTATTTTCTTCTTCTCTAGAAGTCGAGCTGAAGAACCCATGAACCCCCACCTGGTCATCCGATAGAGGCCCTCGCTGAGAGCCGCTTGCACTCTTCTCGCATCACCTTGGCTCGGGTCTTCCCTTCCACAGCTCTTCCACCGTGCTTCCACGCCTTCTGGAATCAAGGACATGCACCAGATGGAAGCGCCCTGCAACACCCGTGCAATACAAGGCGTGGAAGCCCCACGGGTACGGTAAGCTACCGTCCCTTAATTTGCCCTGTTGCACGCCATTGCTCGATCCGTCTCTGTCATCGTCTGAACCGTTACACGCATTGAGCTTGTCAGCCGGGCAGGGTCTCCTAATCTGGATGCCTTCTCCGCCCCCAATTGTCCTTCACCGGTCTCTTTACCGAAAGCTAGGCTCATGCCTGAGACCGACATGCTACTAGGTATGTAATGTACATACCCTCATGGCGTGCTTCATGTCTTGTCTTCTGGTCCTTCCCACCCCTGAAGATGTGAAGACGGAGGGACGGACGACGTTCGGAGATGAAGAGCCCCCCACCCCCACAAAATATATCGCAACTAAAAGACTGCGCCTCAGCTCGACGACAACTGCTTGATTAGGAAGCCCACAAAGCCCATCAATGCCTTTTGTCGATAACAAGCCGCCCTCGAAACTTCATCACTGCGCTCCTTACTCTGATCAGGCAGGTCGACAAAAATTCACGGGGAGATCCCAGGGCAGGACCTAGTCACTTTCGGTCTCTTCCTATCACCTTCCACGCTCCCCTCTGGTTGAGGCCTCTTCGCTTCCTTCCATCAAGGCCCCCATATAAAGCCCATGATGAGACAGAACGGGTTGCTAAGGCCCTGCTTGTCGCGATGGACCCTGTGTCGCGGGATTTACACAACACCCTGTCCAGGCGTGCCCAGACGGAGAGGGAGATGACACTATGCTAGATAGAGGTAGTCGGCCTCGTGGCCTCTCATCCAACAACAACGGACATCCCATTGACTAGGGACATGATGACCCGAAGCACTTCATGACGAGGAAACGTGGGACCCCAGCCATTGGCCCGGTAGCAGGGTCGCTCTCGCGGCTCGGACTGACAAGGAGAGATCAGTCATCAAGATCACAAATCACGCCTAGTTGACGGGTATGTCAGTGGAAGCAAGTACTAGGACTGGGACTGGGACTAGAACTAGGAAAGTTCCTGGCGTCTGTCACGATGCGATGGATGGCATGCCATGCCCTCGTGTACCTTTGTCACTCTTAGTATGCATGCCATTCCCCCTGAAGCCGAAATGATAAGATTGCATCAAGCGCTTTGCTTGAAAGCAAAAACTCACGGCTATCGGCGGTTTCCAAGGCTTCGAGAAAGACTCTTGTCCAAATGTGGTGGACGATACAGATTGTAATCAAGATCCAAGAACCACATGAGATGGACGCCATGTGGGTTATGGGTGTCGCAGGAGGTTTGTAGTGACTGCTAACAGAGGTAATGAAGAGAGAAAGAGCAGTTAGTTTGCGATCCAAAACTATCAGCATCTGAAACGATTTAGCCTCGGACGAGAAGCCTCATTTAGACCTTCCGAAGAAGTATCACGTAACCACCAAAGACCACGAAACCATAGGCCGACCCACCCATAAGTTCCAGTCCAAGCCCGTCAGTAGGTAGATATCACAACCCAAAAAATTTTTTTTAAAAAAAACGAAAAAACCCTCACTCGACGCTTGCTACCTCGTAACCCACGCAGCAATGAACTCTACCCAGATACATATGTCGCTCAACTAACATCATTCATTTACCAAACGGATCCAACGGGTAAGAACACACTAGGGCACTCACTTTTACTCATTCGGACCGATGGAGACAACATAACCTGATCCGATCGTATTTAAGCCTTTCAGATACCTCTACTGGCTCTTAGTGGGTACCTTACACAATCCTCATTGTTAAATGTTTCAGACAAACGACGCGGGTAAGGATGGTCAGGATTGTCGGGCTACACGGTATATAAACCAATAAGCTGATGAGGCTGAGAAGAGGAAGGGGATAAGCAGGTTTGTGCTACATGAGTTTGTAGAGTTGCTGGGTATCTTCTAGGTAGGTAGGAGAGGAAAGAGGAAGAGGCTGATGGGTCGTGTTACGGAGTTCCAGTTTTGCTTAGGGGAATGGAGGCTTCTTTCTGGTCGAACTTGCTTGACATCGGGTGAACGGGCAGTCAGGACAAAAATTCATTTGAACTTGAGATATAGCTAGACGGCTTACATGAGCTTGGCTTGGATGGCCGACTTCTATGTGAGCTACCTCGTACGTTGTAGCCAGTGGTGGTTGGGAGTGTACCTACGTTAGGGACGAGTTGACGTAATGTCGGTAACGAACATAACTCCTTGGACAACGAAGATATCGAGAACACTACCTACCTATGGCAATGGGAAGTAGTGGACAACAGGGATAGCTTTATACGGTACCTACCTACCTTATCTAGCAAACAAGATACATATCCACAAAGTGGAAATCGAACAAAAACCTCTTGCACACTCTTACAGAACCTACCCAGTATGCGTAACGTTTGATGTTTTTGAGTCATTGCTTGCAAAGGGAAAATGTCACGTTCTTGACTGGACATGACACTCAGCTAATACTTGATACCTAAAGTTTGTAGAGCAAAAGTTACACACTAAAGACGTGATGTGGTCACAGACCAATGACTGAGACTTCTTTTACATGCCCTCTTGAATTTTTGTCTTTCGTTTGCATTGGTATTGGCACGATCTCATGTTGTTGTTTGTCAGAAGAGCAACTTTGGAACTGCCAAGTTCTGTCGTCAGTTACATCCATTTGGTTCACGATATAAATATGTTGCGCTTTACTGGCAATTGTAGAGTAGGTCTCAAAGGTGCTGTTCCTGCCATCTTCGTCTTTTTTCTTCTTCTCGTCTTTTGCTCTTCTGGTAAAAGATCACTCTTACCTTGATTCCACTGACAGACCTCGGTTGTGACTTTCAGAGCAGCCCAAAGAAGCCGAAGATACCTATATCTATAGCAACGAAGACATTTAATGGAAAACAATACGTGCAAAAACATTCCCCTTCTTATTGGGATCATTCATCACTAGGCGCATAACCAACCGAATGTTTACTGGGTCAGAGAGAATAAAGAAAAGTATTATATTATTGCCCCATTAACGGAATATTAGGGGGGTTTTCAACAGTTGGTTATATATAACGCATGCCCAGTTAACGATCCCTATATATACACAACCGTTAATAAAAACCCAACCGTTGAAAATATCTAACCGTTGTGACCCAGCAAAACTCTAGTGCAGACGGGAGGACGGGAGCTAGCGCATCTTAGGTGGATTCTAGGTCAACTCCTTCCTTCTTCCTACTCTACTCTACTCTACTCTACTCTACTCCTTCCTCTTTCTTCGGGCTTATCCCTCAAACCTTCGTCGCCCACCCAAATCCAAAACCACCTCACCAACTCCAAACCGGGCACTCAACCAATGCACGAAGTCCACCACCACTAGACCAGGGCTGTCGTTGTCGCTGTTGCTATCGCTATCTCTAGAGCAATTAATTAGGAGCGTAGTCTCTATCACATTGACCCCCGTCGACTCCCTTCAGCGGACCCGCCCCATATAAAATGTGGGTCTCCCCTCCTCGAACTTTGTGAGAGGAAGTCTATTACGATTTTGCATAAAAACGTCGTCGGCTACACTTATATATATATAAATCGGCCTCGATAATTTTTATTTTATAGTAAATACTTGTAAATATTTCGATAACTATATATTATATTTTAAAACAGTTTACTCGTTAGATATAATACAAGTAGGAACTTCTTTATCTTATTTTTTTTTTCCTTATTATAATTTATATTAACCCTTAATTATCTCCTAGGGGGTTAAATCGATCGGTTATAATAATTACCCTTCGAAAAATAAGTATTATATTTTTACTAATTATAATTTAATTTATTTGAAATTTAGTGACTATAATAGCCTAGCCGAATTCTATTTTTAATGAAATTTTTACTTTTATCCAATATTTTAAAACCAATTCCAACTTTACTACTTCTCCTATATTAAATATAATTATACAATAATATATTACTACTATTATTAAATATACGACTTTAAACGAATATTTAAAACTTTAAATTCGGTTTATTTATATTATCGTTCAAATTCTCTTTAATCTACCCGCTTAATTAACTTCTAATTAAACTCCCTACAAACCTCGCCCTTAATAAATCGAATATATCCATCGTATTATTTATTAATATAATAATATAATTCTTATTACTATAATTAGTTTTAGTAAAAATATTATACTTTAAATAAGAGAAAGTCTTTTCGCACTGCCCTCAATGTCTTCATACACTGCTCCCCCACTTGGCGCGCCCTCTCCCGCTTTTTGGACCAATCATCTCA